>JAUBOD010000375.1:3934460-3945125 GCA_032353885.1 Nothura maculosa
CTGCTCACGGCACAAGGAGATTTAACCTCCACCACCAGCGGCTGCTGACCTTGGCAGGAGCCTCTCCACAAGAAAAGGCCAGGCAGTCCTAAAGGAGGCCCAGGCAATTCTTTCTGCACTAGCCCAAAACAAACTGTACTTATCTGTCCAACATCTCTTTCTATAAATAGTAAAAAGAAGGATTTTTTGAATAACAGCTGGGTCTAGATGGCATCCATTAGTTCTCATACACTTTACTGCAGCAACTGCAGATCCCTGGTAGACAACTCAAGCAACCTGCTCTTCACCAAAAACGAAGATCAAGTCACTCCCAGGAACCTTAATTCATTTATGAGTATTTTGTATCCATTTTTACAGAGGTATGGCTATTCACTCAACCAAGTGCAGCCATGTATTCCTTTATAGCAGTTTTCTCTAAAATTCCTCAGGAAGGACCCAGAAAGTGCACTGCCTAAGAACACTTGCATGGAAGACCCTTAGGGCAAGAGCCCGTGCACCAGGAGCCACAAGGGCCGATGACACAAACAAATGCAGGACACCCAAGGGCAGTGGTGGTGCTCTGTTTGAGGCCTTTGGACCAGCTTGGTTTCCACGTACTTTAAGAAAGCCTGTTTAACACTGCAGTTCTTTATGGCTAAATATATTTTGGTTAGTGTTAGTTGTGTAGTAGAATAGGGACAGTATTAAAGCTAACGCCATGTGATCCGGATGTTGACAGAAAGAGAATCAAAAGTGAACGCTCACAAGCTCAGCTGCCTCGTGAACCCTCGCTTCAGCTAGGGACAAAGGCACGGCCGCACCACGGCTCGCAGCTGCTCAACCATCATCAGTGTCTAAACCAGGGACTGAAATTTTATATCTAGCTTAACTTACACTGAAACTAACAGAAATCCCCAGCTCCTTGGCCTCTGAGTCGCTCCAAACTTACGTTTTGGGAGATGCCTGCGCTGTGTCCCTGCAAGGCATCTCGGCGGGTGCTCACCCTGCTGCAGCTTGGAGCTGCTGGGCACGTGAGCTGTGAAGGCAGCCTCTGCTACCACCCTGAGCAGCTCCTCGTACTCTGCTTCACACCAGTGGCAGCCGTCCATGGGCACCTGTACCCTAAAAGCTGTGGGAATGGGGGGGAAAGGGCAGCTTCATGCGGGGAATGGAGTGCACTTTAAGAATTCATGTCATTAACAGAAACACTTCAATGAAAAACTAATGTACTTCGATTACCTTAAAACAAAGATCATTTTTGCAACAGAAACACCTTGTTGAAATTAATAGAGTTGCCCCCAAGAAAGATTTCTGTACTGTATTTCCATGGCCATCAATACAATGTCCAAGCACGTGAGAGGAAGGAAATCACCAGGATGAGGGGAAGAGATATTTATTTATTAGTGGGAAGGAAGAAGGGGGAGGGAAAAAAAGCAGAACAAAACCAAACCAAAACACACAAACTCCCAATGCTTTCCCTTTCCTTCTTTTAAAAAAGGAAAGTGTTACCTTAGGATTCCTGTTACGAGTAACAGATGAAATCTTGGTGCCAGTGAAGACTATTGTAGTTTTGGTATCTACTTGCAAGTGAATAAGATTTACTCAACTATATTTATTAT
This sequence comes from Nothura maculosa, assembly GCA_032353885.1. Taxonomy (NCBI): domain Eukaryota; kingdom Metazoa; phylum Chordata; class Aves; order Tinamiformes; family Tinamidae; genus Nothura; species Nothura maculosa. Next base: position 3,936,059 of record JAUBOD010000375.1, read on the forward strand.
TTACTATTAGTTACAGGTGCATATTGACATATGCATACACCTCATCTCTAGGATTCATGTAAGAACAGATAGGAAAACTGTGAGGAAAAGCAGAACACACAGACGACTGTACTCTTAAACTCTCTAATGACTATCTTGAGCTATTAGCTTCAGGAAGGTACAGAATTTTGAGTTGTAGTGGCAAAAGCTTTAGAACACATCCCCTCTGTGTAATTAGGACTGTGAAGTTATTGCTCTTGAACCTGCACACACCACTGACATCCTCGTTTGTTCTCAAAGGCAAAATGCTCTGAGCCTTCAGGCCTAGGATATGGTGGAGTGAGTTACAAAGACCCAAGTGAGAAAAAGAAACCAAGTAGGGAGGAGCCTACTGCAAAATTAGTCCCTTAGGGCAAAAACTTCCTGCAAAATTGTTTAAAAATTCCCTGCTTCACATGATCCTGACAGTTTGTAGCAAGAAGGAAAGGTGATTACACAGATCTGTAGGGAATATACAGAACAATCATAATAAAATAAGTGACATCCCTCAAAGTGGAGGTACTTTTGTGAAGTATGACAGAGCACCACGTTTGCAGCTGCACCCTGCTCTCAATACAGATCCCTGAACTTTAAGACCTGCTGTAGAAAAGAAGAAAATGATAATAATTGGAAAAAAAACCAACCAAAACCATAAATGACCCCAACCCAAAATGTTCATTATACAAGTCCGTAAAATTACAGAAACGTGTAATAAGCCAAGATAAAGTGCTACAAAAGGATTAGTAGTTTTTAAAAAACGTCTCCAGCGCTGTTCTTGCTTTATTTCATACTGGTGGTAACAGGAGTCAGTTCAATGGCCCCGGCTGAGGCGGAATTCACAATGTCGTCGTATTGCGGGGGCGGATCCAGGTGCTGCTCCGCCTGGCTCCTCACACTGACCGCGCCAGTGGCTTCCTCATACGAAGGAGGAGGGTCACAGTTCGACAGCCGGGTGGATATCGAGTCCGACCGCCCATCCGCATAGCTCAGGCCTCCAGGAGAAAGGCCACTGACTTCAAACATTTCCTCCTGTGGGGAATGAACAAGGCTGAGAGGCTGCGGGAAGCCCCCTCTGGTGTCCGCCGCGGCGCCGTCGCCCGGCGCCTCGTGGCCTCCCCGACGCACGTACACCGACTGTCTACGCGTTTTCTTTTTAAACAGGCACCTCCATATGACAAAGATGACAATGAGGATAACAAAAAGGCCAATGATTAATGGAAATGCAAGGTAAAATGAATACCAGCTATGTCCTGTGTTACTTTCTCCCTGAAGTCCGTTTTTGTAGACTTTCCAGAATTCCTTCTAGAAGAGCAAGACAGGATAAGTCAGAAATTATAAGACAATTAAAAACACACTTTAATCAATTTGCTTTAAATGAATGAGGGAAAAAAGTACTCATTATCAAAATGAGAACTGGTACAAAGAAGCATAACAAAAAATTTCCAAGTTTCCTTCTGATACAGTGACTGATATAGAGAGGGTTTTATTTGCCTTAAGTCAACTTAAGGCAACTTCTCACTGCCTGACATATTTCTGTATCAGCACTTAACATCTGCAAATCTGCAGCAGAAAGAGGAATAAGTAAGAAATATAATCAGCATCCATCTCAACTGTGGAACCAAAGTTATACATTTCCTTTTTAATTGAATTATAATAGTATAGCAATACAATTTGCCAGGGGAAGGTTTAGAATGATTGAACATTTTGGTAAAGAATAACTGCGTTGTGATCTTGTAATTCAAATGTCTCTCACTCTCCAAAAAAGCAATAACTACCAGCTTACTTAAGAGTTGTTTCAATTCTCTGTTGATAGTTGCAAATAGCTTCGTTAGTATGAGAACATCACACACTCAGAGCTTAATATATTCTACAAAATTGGTAACTCGGCTACAGATAAATGGAACAAAGTGAAAATATCAAGAAGGTAATCCAAAAAGATGAAAGGGGACATGAGTAACCAAAATCACTTTTGGCCATCTTACTAATGCACATAGACAGGAGCACAAAGACTCCTGTCACCATCCAACCCTCCCTCAGTGAACGTTGTGCCAAACTAGCTCAAAGAAGAGCACATCCTATCTCAGACGTAGTCATCCTCACCTGCAAAGGAAGATCCCTCCTCTCAAGATGGATTTTCACTGTTTTATAGGAATGTATGATTCAAAACAAACCAACAAACTAAAACTCCCCAAAGTTATTCCAGGAACACGGCACTTGAACTAGAGGTCTGCCTCCTCATATTCATGCTGGCACCTATTTAACCTAACATCACATAGCTCACATGCAAAAATTTGTGCAGTACTCACCAAGAAAACTGATATAGTCATGACTCAGTTATCAGCAAGTGTTTTGTTTGAGTTGTGGACCCACTAGCTTTATGCACAAGCAAATCAGCCTCACCACATTTTATCAGTTCGGGACTGCTGCCGCATGATCCAACCCCATTAAATAGATACCACTGCTCACTGAGGCAGCTCCAGCCCAGAAGCAGCTGGGCCCTTCTAGCCTGGAGGCTGAGCTTGCCCTCTGCTAAACCTGAGCCAGGACATGAGGTGCGAAACACAGAAAATCAAGATTTGCTTAATCGGATTCAGTGGTGATTAGACTGTTTGCAACTCCAGCACAAACGACAGCAGAAAGCTGCAACAGATGCAAATAATTTTGAAACTACGGGAAAAAGGGAAATAGTCCACACCCTTGAAAGGCTGCAAAGAAAGAGAAGTTCAAAAATTACAGAATGCTCTGTTTTGACTTCAATTCCCAGAACATACTTCAAATACTGCAATGTTTGTCATCCCCCAAGGCGCTTACAAATACCTCTCTGAGGGCTGAAGGGTGCATGTGAAGCCAGAGCAATGCTTATCCAGTTGGGCAAAGGTTGGCCACTGTTCCAATGCCATCCAATATTTTCATTAATGACGGGAAGAAAAAGTCTGCTTGCTATATGTGGAGTCGACACCAAGCTGAGCGAGGACATTGGAATTCAGAACAAAGAAATTTGAGTCCTTGTCGGCAAGAAACAGAAATAACTCCATTTCTCTTCATTGGAACTACTTAAGAATGAGTCATTGACACAGGATGGAGATAGACTGCATGTAGCAACTGAACAGCAACCATTGTTACCATTTCTCCAGCACTACGGAAAATACTCTCCTGGAATTATACGCACTAATATTGTCCATTAAACACGTGAAAGACTCAAAGACTCTCAAAACTGTTCAGAAAAAAACTCAAAAACCTAAACTATGCTTGGAAGCAGGTTTCTGTTTGTTTTTGCTATCCAACCAACCACGAAGAGAAACAGGATCAAAGTTTTCCTTTGACGCCCGTGGCCCTGGAGAGGACCTCACCCTCGGCCCTGCTCCTGGAGAGGAAATCCCGCCTGGAGAGCTCACCCCAGCTCGCTGAAAGGCAGAGAGGCTTCTGCAGCCTCCTCAGATGCCGCCAGCACCACGTAAGCTGGTTGCTGCTCGCATGTGCGGGGAGGAACAGGCAGCAACGGGGGCAGCAGCATGTTCCTACTGCCCATCCTCTGTGCTTATCTATCCTCCATTCACTGTTAGTGAATCCCAGCTTAACTGTGTTGGTTTTAAGTGGAAAAACTAACATACAAATGTATTTTTTCAAGATCCCCAGTCAGCTAGGAAGTAGGAAGATCTTCATTGTCTATTTCCTTTCCATCTAGTCTGAAAATTAGATCTTTAGCTGGAATAAATAATAATGTATTCTTAATTAAAAAAGAGAGGTTTATGAGAACTATTATTGCTATTGTTTCTACTGAAACCAAGCAGCTTTCCACTTCACTGTCCTGCTGCCTCAGCAGCACCACAGAAATAAAAAACAGTTGTTGTTTCTGAGGCCAAATTTGTCAAGATGTCCTGAAAGACAGAAGAAACACTAAGCAAGGATGGATCATTTTATGGGCTCCAGAGACAAAAAAAGTACTTTTGATGAAAATGAAGGAATCCAGTTTTCCCTTGGTAATGCACTTTGTGCTGGAGGCAGTACAGAAAATAGTAACCTCACACCAGAGAATCAGTTGCGGTTGGTGTTTTAGCAACCTCTCTCCACGTTACTGTCTGTGTAGCTTTATGTGCTAGAGCAAAAGTCTCTGCAGCTGCTTGGGAAAGCTGAAATATCCCCGTTTCTTCTCCTCCCTCAGCCACACGGTAAAGCAGCGGCCAGGCTGCTTTGCTGAGCGCCAGGCAGTTCGTTCAGAGGGCGGCAGAATCTGCACATGGGCAAGGAAGGTGCTCAAGTCAATGGTGGGACTGGGCAGATGCCCAGGAGGGTGAGGTAGCAGTTCAAACTGCCCTAAGGATCCAGATATTGTTAGTATCTACTTTCATTTACAAGCAAGGTAAAACAAATATCAAAACCTCCCTCAAAATTGTAGTATTTCAGAACTAAATCTACTTTACAAAGACATCTGCATGCAGATGAAAGAAATATTAAAATACTTATTTAGTCCAGTTATAAAAACGCTCTTGGTTTAAATTTTCCGCTTCAAAAGCAAAAGAAGCACTAATGTATCAAACACAAAGTTTGATACATTTGATTTCTCTGCCAAATAGCAGAGAAAACCACAAAGACTATTAGTTCCAGACAGAATTAGCAGCAATCACAAAAAGCTAATACTTCAAGTTACAAAAGATCAGCTTCCAAGCAGCCTCCCGTCTACTCGGCCATTACACAGCTGCGCCATTGCCAAGGGAAGACACACCAGGAGCCACCTGGGCAAAGCCAAATCATGCTCATAGCTAAGTAAAAAACATGGAGAACTCTGAATTTGCACAGTGCAAAGAGTCTTACAAATGGCTATGACAAAATGCAGGATAAGAGGGAGGAAAAAAGCCAGAAAATTAGGACAGGAGTTGTAGAATTAACACAGAAAGTTAAAGAGTAATTTAAAAGTTAGAAATCTTACACTGAATACCCCTTCTGTAGTTGCCAATGTCCTAATCTAATAACAAAGAGGACTTTCTACTTCATAAAATTATTAACTCGTGATTTATGAGAATACTCCGGTAATCATTTACCCCAAAGCATTGCCTAGCTGGGAATACAAGGCATATATGCCCATAAAAGGCTGCAAAACTAAGTTAAGGAGGCCACAGAATCAGACAACTGCAGTGCAAAAGACACAGAAAGTATCCAATGCCTATTCTTGCCAAGAAGCACTTTTCTGCGTGTTTCTTATTGCTTATGCCACAGCAGTTTGAAACAGCAGCAGAACCAAACGCCAAAGGAAAGGCACAGCCCCAAGAAAGGCAGTTATGGTCAACTTACCCATTTAAACTTTTCCAGCCCCTTTCTAACACTTCTCCAGCACTGCCCATTCAGCACACACTCTGCACTTAGCCAACTAGATCCGCACGCCGTATGTGCCGCACAGGGACGCTAAGCTGAGGGCAGTGACACCACACTGGGACTACCAGCAGAGGTTTTACTGTGGTCTGGCAGCCTCCAACAGCTCCTGGCCGAAGTTCTCACTTGTTTTAAGGGCAAACTAAGACAAAGCCAGCTGAAGGAGTGCTTGGTAGAGGCAGCAGGTAGAGGCTACACACAAAGCAGTACAGCAAGTGAGCGCATGTACTAGGTTGTTCTCATGTAGCCTGCCCTCAATTTCAAGTGGCAGGAAGAAATGTCTCTTCCCTGCCAGATGAACATTTGGGACTCGCAGCTAGACACATGCTGATGCTACAAGTCCTATTTAATCACTTCTAAAACTTCTAGAGAAGGTCCAAGGTAGACCAACGAAGATGATTAAGGGATCTGAACATCTATTGTATGAGGCAACACTAAGTGAGCTGGGCCTGTTCAGCCTGGAGAAGTTTGAGAGGGGATCTGATCAATATACACAAATACCTGGGCACAGAATGTAGGGAAGACTGGGGCCAAGCTCTTCTCAGAGGTGGCCAGTGACAGGTCAAGGGGTAACGGGTATAAATTAAAACACAGGAAGTTGCATCTCCATGTAGGGTGGAACTTCTTCCCTGTGAGGGAGCCAGAGCCCTGGCACAGGCTGCCCAGGGAGGCTGTGGAATCTCCTTCTCTGGAGATCTTCCAAACCTGCCTGGATGCCGCCCTGTGCCCCGTGCTCTGGGTGTCCCTGTGTGTGCAGGGGGTTGCACTAGATGATCATCTCTGGAGGTCCCTTCCAACCTCAACCATTCTGTGATTCTGTTAACAACCTTTGACAACTGGCCAGTGATCACACACAACCATCTCACACTACCATCTCTGCAGACTACTGATATTACATATGAATAGCTTTGCAGGTCAGCTCCAAGGTCCACTGTGGCCACTCTTCTCTATGGTAATCAAAGGTTGCCAAAGAAGAACACAAACACAGGCAGACAGCAATAGTACCCCGTTTCCAAGTATTTCTAGAATTTCGTTAGCTATAATAGGCCCCTTCTTTCAAAAACACTGGACTGATTTATCTTCCATTCACTTATATCATTCTCAACCTTATAAGCTCCTGGCAAGACAGTCTGTGACCAGGTAGCCCATATCTCCCAGCTGTTGTCAGAAGAAGGGCTTGTGATTGCTTTCAACTTGCACCTTCTGCTTTTCCTTCAATGTCCTCTTTGCCCTCTGATCAGAAGGATGGCAAGCAAGTGCCATCACATCTGCTCAGCCTCTTCATGCTCCTCATAGACATCTGTCACATCTTCCATGATTTAAGTATTTTCCAATCTAACTGTTGTGAAATAAAGTCTTTTCATGTCTTCGATCATCTGTCACCCTTTTCTGAGCCTTATTTAGCTTCTACATTGCTTTCTAAGAACTAGAGCGACCAGAGCTGTATACTTGCACACCCTCAATGCAGTGGCACAATAGCAGAACTATGTTCTCCATCTCAGTCCCTATTCCTTTTTACACTTCTTACCATTGCTTATTTTCTCCTCTTTGTTTTTGAATGCTGAGCATTAATTACAAGTTTTCACATATTCTCTGTAAACTCAGATCTTGCTTCTATAGAATCACAGAGCCATTATAGTTGGAAAACACCTTCAGGATCTAATGATGCCATGGGGAAACTGAGAAATATCAAATGAGATTTAAGAGCCCTAGGGAGGGCAGTCAACGGTCTGGGTGCCCAGGTTGTGTTCTCCTCTATCCTGCCAGTGAGGGGAATGGATATGAGGAGGAGAAGGCAGATATCACAGGTTAACAGCTGGCTGCATTGCTGATCTTAGCAAGAGGGTTTTGGTTTCCATGACCATGGGACTCTGTTTGAGGACTACCAGCTAGTGGGGAATGAGGAGAGTCACCTCAGCAAGAGGGGTACACATGTCTCTGCCAAAAGGCTGGCTGGCCTAGTTAGGAGGGCGTTAAGCTAGGTAAGAAGGGGGAAGGGGAGTGTCAGGGCAGGGCAATCAATGTCATGCAGCCCAAGGCAGAAGGTGTCCAGTGGGAGTATGGTAGTGAGGAACTGAGTATAAGATATGATTATAGAGGGTCCTCTTTCACCCCTTCTGGGAAACCTAGGCTCAAATACTTCCCTGAAATGCCTGTACACCAATGTATGAAGCACAGGGAATAAACAGGATGAAATGGAGATCTGTGTGCAGTCTCAGCATCATGATCCCATTGGAATTACAGAGGCATGGTGGGATAGCTCACACAGCCGGAGCACTGTCATGGAAGGCTATGGGCTCTTCAGGAAGAATGGGGTGGGAGGGCAAGGTGGTGGAATTGCTCTTTATGTCAGACAGCAACTGGAATGCATGGAGCTCAACCTGGAAGTGGATGATGAGTGAGTTGAGAGCTTGTGGGTAAGGGTTAAGGGGCAGACTAACCAAGGAGACATCATGGTAGGTGTTTGCTACAGGCCACCTGACCAGGATGAGGACATTGACCAGGCCTTCTACAGACAACTGTAGCTTCACAGCCACAGGCCCTGGTTCTCACGTGGGACTACAATCACCCTGATATCAGCTGGAAAGATAACACTGTGAGGCACAAATGGTTCTGGAGGTTTCTGCAGTACATCACTGATAACTTTCTGACACAGCTTGTGGAGGAGCCAAAGAGCAGAGGTGCACTGCTGGACCTTGTACTAACAAATACAGAAGGACTAGTTGGAGATGTGAAAGTAGGGGATAGCCTTGACTCCAGCAATCGTGAGCTGGTGGAGTTCAGGGTCCAATGAGAAGGAAGCAGGGCTGTAAGTAGCCTTGCAACCATAGACTTCAGGCTGAGTTTGTCCTCTTTAGGGAGCTACGTGGAAGAATCCCATGGGCTAGGGCTCTGGAAGGAGGGTGAGGGGGTCCAGGAGAGCTGGTTAGTTTTCAAGCAGCTTTTGCTCCATGCTTCAGGATTGGTGCAGGAGGCTTGCGTGGATGAACAGGGAGCTCCTGAAAAAACTCAAATAGAAGAAATCAGTATACAGAGTGTGGAAGAAAGGACAAGCCCCCTGGGGAGAAATACAGGATTGCTGTCATGGAATGCAGGGAGAAAGAAGGAAAGCTAAGGCATATTTTGAATCAAATCTGGTAAGAGATGTTAAAAATAAGAGCTTCTTCAAATATATCAATGGCAAAAGGAAGGTCAGGTCTCTCTGGTGGACCGTGGATCTGCTGGTGAACAGGGAAGGTGCCCTGGTTACGAAGGACACAAAACAAACAGAGCTGCTGAAAGCCCTCTTCTCTTCAGTGTTTACCAAAGGCAGCCCTCTGGAAGCCCAGACCTTAGAGACAAGAGGAGACAGAGAGAGAGAAGAAGACTTCCCCTGGCTAAGTCATCTATTTGGACTTCAGCATGGCTTTTAATGCCATCCGTCACAATATTTTCCTGGGCAACCTTTGGAAGTGTGGGATAGATGAGTGGATACTGAAGTGGATTAAGAACTGCCTTGATGGCAGAGCTCAGAGGGTGGTGATCAGTGGTGCAGTGTCCACTTGGAGGTCTGTAGTTAGTGGTGTCCCCCAAGGGTCAGTCCTTGGCCCAGTCCTGTTCAACTTATTAACGACCTGGATGAAGGCAGGGAGTGCTCCCTCAGCAAGTTTGCTGATGATACCAAACTGGGAGGAGTAGCTGA
>JAUBOD010000375.1:3954685-3966307 GCA_032353885.1 Nothura maculosa
TGCAAAATGACAGCATTTTATTTGCTTTCATGGTACAGTGCTGGGCTGAGCAGGATTAGAAGTCAAACATAATCAATCAAGATGTGATTTCTTTTCTAATACCCCAGTCCTATTGGTTCTGCCTCATGTGGTGCAAGAGGCTGTTTCTGAAATGCGCTGCTCTCCTCCTGCTGTCTCGAGCAGGGAGCAGATGCTGGGCTCTTCTTGCCCCATCTTGAAAGAAACATCAAGGCAAGAGAGACACCTGAACCTCTGTTTGATTAACTAGCAGTTTGCAAGGGCAAGGCTTGAGAATTCCTCCTGTTCCTCCTTGAACAAATGTATACACTGCAAAACAACTCAAACAAGCTTGCCCTACCTTGTGAGTCTTTTCTGAAGGAAAACAAGAAATTTGTTACTTCTTCCTTCTCCCCCACCAATACCCTCTTTGTACTCAGTGTACGATTCTCTACATCTATTTCAGCTCATTCCTGCAACATGAGCACATTTTTTTTATTTTGGAAAAAGCCAAGCATGCACAAAATCTAACTGGCCAGTGAGGGCAAATTAGATGTGTGACTATTTGTCACACGAGAGCAGACTGCAGTGCCTGTCAGGAATGCCACCACAGTAAATGCAGACATCTGTTCCTGTGCATTACATAAAGACATCCCTGTCTAGCAGCAAAATTATAGCACTAGGACTGAAAGAAATGTCAGGCGGGGGAGTTGGCAAGTTCATCAAATCAGCATGGAAATCACTGGTCTAACTATTCTTTGTGACCTTCTTGCAACATTTACTCCCCTCCCCCTGGTTTCCAGCCTTTGCACTAGCCCCTCAGGGAAGATTCCCAGCACTGAATCATGTGGCCCATGAGTGCAACCCCACTCTGAGCTGCGTGCAGCAGCACAAGACATGCATCTTTGCCAAGTGTCTCCTCTTGAAAGGGAACTTTTTTCTGCATTAAACCTGAGCTCATCTTTAGCACTTCATACTTAAGACAAATAACCTTGATGTGGATTTCAATGCAATGTTTAAAATTATGTCTATTCCCATCCATGTTTACAGTGTCACAATTTGAGAACTCTGTCTTTGGGGAATGTAATTGGGGAGCGGGAGGGAGAAGCACTGTCCCCGAACCCTGTTCCTTGCCTCTATCCAACTGTTCCTTCTCCCCAAATGTGAAGGAGCTCAATTATATCTAAGCTTTACTCTCTGACAGTCTTGGATCAAGTTGACTATTGCTCAAAGGTCATTTGGAGGAAAGGATTCAAACAGCCAATTATCTAAACCTGTTTTCTTTCATCAAGCAGCTAATAAAACTTAAGAGGGTGGCAACATGACAGAAACACCTTGACCTTTTACAGACCCATTTAGTCCTCCACTCAGCTTTTAATTTCAGCTTTCCAACCTTCTAGCCTCTATGATGTCAAAGCAACTTCCCTCCCCCATACATATACACAAATGCAACAATAAAAGCCACATGGAGAGCATCTTACTAATGACCCTGATGTTTTATCCTTTAGGAAACCTTCTCTCAGCTATTCTGGACATACTACCCTCAAAAATCTGTAACACACCATCTTAGATTTGTCTGTAGAAGCAACAAACAGTACAGCGGAAAGCCTAGGCTGCCGAGGAGCTGTACCGAGGCCTCTGCTGCCCTGCACACGGTGCTCACGTTGTGCTTCCTTCTGCACGAAGCCAAAGCAGATGAGGGAAAGCAAGACTAAAGCAACACACCCAGCTGTACCTTGCTTTCCACAACTGTATTTCCCCCTCTATACTGAGGGAGCCCACACCTAGTATAAACCGTCTACAAACACGCAGCACAGAAGCTGTTTATATATGTGCTTTCCAAACTGTTTATACACTAGCACTGCTGTGCATCGCTCATGTGGGATAGCGAGTTTCAGCTCTGAAAGGACACTCCTGTTGGCTCAAGCTAACGTTTATGCAACATTTTGTTGCATTTATTTGAATAACTGTATTCTTCCTGTTCACAAATACACCTCTTCTGGTTACATCTTTAACGGAAACTTCTCTGCAGTGGGAATCATTAAAGGACAGACAGCCAGGTAAAGAGTATGTCCAAATTGGCTTGGTTACTCTTGCTCACTGACTATCATGTATTCTAGAGATATACAGCCTAAAGAACAAAGACTGTCCTTAAGGGAAGGAAGCATTCTGACCCTCGCTTGATTTCTCACTTGTGATATTTAATGGGGACTGTGAACGCTGTAATGCTACAGGCCCCTAGCACAAGAGGAAAGGCACATGCAGCGGGAATGCAGGAAAGAAGGGGCCAAGGTCTTCTCAGTGGTGGCCAGTGATAGGGACAAGGGGTACAAGCTGAAACACAGGCAGCTCCATCTCCATGTGAGGAGGAACTTCTTTCCTGTAAGGGTGCCAGAGCCCTGGCACCGGCTGCCCAGGGAGGCTGTGGAGTCTCCTTCTCTGAGGATCTTCCAAACCCGCCTGGATGCCGCCCTGTGCTCTGGATGTCCCTGCTGGAGCAGGGGGTTGGACTAGATGATCATCTCTGGAGGCCCCTTCCAACTTCAACCATTCTCTGATTCTGTGAAAGAGGAATGAACACGCTCCCAAGACACAGTGTCTGGCAGGCAGGACAACTGTGTGGAGAAGTATGTCCTCCCTTTGGCAAGACAACATTTCAGTTTGTTTTAAAAGCCATGGGAACCCTTTGGGGCAGTTCTTAGGAACAATAATTCAACACTTATGAAACCACTAGTATTGAAATCAGCATTACACACCGATCTGGATCCTGTCTCTATAGCAATCTATATAAATGCATTCTGTACACCTCAATTTTCTTTAAGGTACTATTAAAGCAAGTTGCTTTACACTGTACACAATCACGATGCTTTGGGGATTCAAATTCAGAGTACTTCTTAGTGTGATGATCTGTTTGTATATTGACATTACTACTTGGAAAAGAAGCATAGGAATTGGTTACTGTTATGGGCACAATTAAATAAACATCTCAAAACATTTCTGTAGAACATGTTTTTTATTCATATTTTTAAGAGATGCAATGATGCTGTGTTATCTATTCATTCTGCTTCCTCAACACAATAATGATTTTGAGGGGATGTTCTTGGAACACATCTAGTTTTCTTTCATCCAAAAGGAATTCAGTTCCAGTGCTTTAGAGTTATTTTGCATTATGGGGACAGCTAGGAGTTTTGCTTGCAAAGAGCACTTCTAATGTGAACTGAAATGCTGCTGCAGATGAACCCGTGTTCTCCATCAGTACACTCACAGCAAGAAGTAGTAGTAAAGGAGAAAGCTCTAAGCCATTCCTCAGCAAAGAATCAAAGATTGTTATGTTACGGGACAAAGATAAGTGCCTGGCAAACTTCCTCGTGGAACTACAAAGTTATTCTGATAAACAACTAAGATAACATGAGATTCTCCTTCAAGCAGAAACTGATTTCTGGGAAGCTACTAACAGATCAGGAAAAAAAATCCTCACTCTTCCTCTCTCCATGTGAACATTCAGGAGAACAGATTTTTTGAAGCTGCTTATGGGCTTCTCTCTTATCACATTTGGAAATTTAATTGCTAAAAATTAATTGGTTTTAAGAATTCTATCTAGTCAATCCACTGAACCATAGGTGAATTCAGTTGCAGAGCTGTGCACTTGAAAACAAATAAAATAAAATAAAAAACCTAGCACTATTGCCATATAGGATACAATATGGTTCAATGTCAGAGCTAGAATACAACACCTGAGAAAGCAAGGTAAGAGTGTTGGCTCAGAAAGGCTGCAAGAAAAAGATATCTGGAAACCAGAGGCTACCTATCAAAAATTAAACCCACCTGTGTTTACCTTTTCTCTAAATATACATAATAATGAAAAAACAAACAAAAAAAAACCCCAAAACACAAAACCCCATCAACCCACAGAAGTGGAAATTAGTAAAAACAAGTAGTCAAGGAAATAAATTATGAACTTTCAGCATTACCGATGGGTGAAGGTTTAAATAACAGATAAATTTACATTCGTATATTTAAATAATATATTAATACATTCATAAAGTGGCAGATGCTAACTCATACAATCCTCTTGTCTTTTTATTGTTTTATTTAAAAGATAAAATAATCAATGTAACTGCTAGCTCTTTTCAAAGAAACCCATTAACTAATCTCAGAATTCAGACATTTTTCTTTATAAAATGTTTTCACTCAATCTCTCCAATTATGAAAATAAGCGCACATTCAAAGCTTCTTCTAATTTTCCCTCTTCTTGTTCTCCTTTTTTTTCATAGAAGAGTAATGTTTGTATTCAATTTGTATATTAAGAACAAAACAATCTTCATTTTGAAGTTTAGACCACCTACTGCTGCCTCAGACAACAAATTGAGAAACATAACTTGGAAATAGGGCTACATGTCAGGAACTGGAATGCACTGGGATTAAAAATTGCATGCTGCTTCTTTTGATTTTAAGAAAAAGAAAATCCTTTATGTTCAAATAATCTCTCTATAACAAACTCCCCAGTTCAGGGAAGGCAGACATTTCAGTTGACCTAATTTTAAACACTCACTGCCCGTCAGCAAAGGCTGGCTTTTGGCTCTACACTTGTGACCATGACAGAGAAGGTAGGACCATGGCAACTACTCATGATGCTCTCATACTATGAGAAACAAGAGGGCACCCAACAAGAAAAGCCAACAGATTTAAATAGGTCCAAGGACTGCAATTGTCACACAGTGCATAACTGAATTATGGAACTTGCCATCACAAGATGCTTTTGAGGAGAAAGTATAAATGAGTTTAACAGAGAAAGGTCATTATTAACAGAGGAGAAATCCATTAGTTACCGTAATACACAACTGCTCAGATAATATGCTCTGGCCCAGGGAATTTCTGATCAACTGATAACTCAGGCATGTAACACATAAAGGGTCATTCTGTCTAAACTCTCTTCCTGGCTTCTTCCCCCAGCCTCTCCTGTCAGCCACTGTCATAACCCAAGGCCAGACTGACCTGCTGGCAGATCCAGTTCAGCAGCGCTTACCTACACTAGCCAGGATGCTGAAAAGTCCAACCATTTCGCTCCTGATGATCTCCAAATACCTAGTTTATGATCTTCTGCAGTTTATGACCAGACATCATTTCCCAAGCATTTCAACCACATGTATTTGTTGTCCAAGCAAGACAAAGTTCTTTCTGTTTTTTTTTAAATTCAAATTGAAATCAAAATTTTTAGGCCAAAAAAGATATTAGCACTGAAAGACACAGACACGTTGCAAAGAGCAAAGATCTGGCCTGTTATCTCTTAATAAATGATTGGCACTGCCTGCCCTGTGGGTGCAAAGGTAAGCTAGATTCTGTTTGGGGTATCAGAAGCAGAGAGAAGGGTCAAGAAAGAGCACCTCAGCAGAGTCCATTCACAACAATACAACATCAATAATACAAATCAGCAGTAAGAATTAGCATTCTACTGTACCAGTCTATCCATTATCAACTGCTCAAGCTTTTTGACAGCTTCCCTTCGTAGGTGAAAGGGAAGAAGCCCCTTCAATCTTCTCTCCTGCAAAACCCAAACTCAAGACCTGACAATTACGTGCATTCAAAAGAGACTGTCCTCAACATGCTCAACTTTTTTTTTTTCTTGAAATTATTACAAGCCTAAAGGTTAAGGAACACTACATTTTTATTAATTTCCCTCTAAATTACCGTCACTTTTAAGTAGATATATTTCTTAAGATCAGAAAGATTCTGCATCCCAGAATGTTCATTTTTATGGCAAAAAAATCCTTGAGAACTTCATGTTAACTGTGCTGTTTTGCATGTGACAAAGTCTATGCTTTGTGATTTTTATTTTGCCTTTTTTGTGATGAGGAGAAAAAAGACATGCAAAATAGTCTACTCTGTACAGACATTTTATCTGCCACTTGCTGCATTGGTAGAAAAGTGTCTTTCCCTTCCCACTTCTCCCACACAGAAAACATTAAAAAAGTAATTTCTTTCTGAACTGTTACACTAACCTAGAGAATGTGCAAACAAAGCTTTTTCTTCACCATATTTGTTTGCTGTCATCACATTTTAATACAACTTTCCACCTTGCTTGCTTTCCCCTAAAGCAAGGTACTTATGATAGCATTTCAAGGCACATTTTTAATGGAATTTTCCAGTCAGCCAAAATTAAATTGCACAGGAGTGGACAGATTAGCCATACAAAAGCCACAGATATATATTTTATCTTATCCAATTATACAATAATTAGGGGAAACAGCTAAAGAGGCAACTTTCCTTTGTAGACTTTCATAAAGTCTTCCATCACACTGGGGATCTGCATAGAGAGACTACACAAATGCATGCAATACTACAATCCACCAAATTCACGCACTTAACTCATAAGACTGAGCAGCTGTACAAAGATAAAAATCTAGAAATTAATAATGCTATCTCCTTTTCCACAACCTTCATATTTTCCCTTTCCCTTCATATCTGCACAGTTTGTATTTCCATATAAATTAAGTAGGCGCATACTAGAATTGGCTTTTTTATTTCATTATACATAATTTGTTCCAAGTAGGATTTGATTAAAACCATGCACAGAAACACTCAACATTTTGGAGAATATTCAAAGCATGGTAACATGATGTGTTGGCTTCAGCCTTGGAGGGGATTTAAGGAATTTCTCGTCCCTTCCCACTGCTCCTGATGACCCTTCCCAGAAGTTCAGTGCCCTGATCAAGGGCAGAGGCAGCTCTGTATCCCACACTGCAGCACTCAAGTGTCTCACTGACTTGCTTTTCCTCATCAAAGAGGGGGAGAGAGAAAAAAAAAAAAAAAAGACAAAAACCACTCAGGAAGATTTTTGCTTCAGGAATAAATTGTCCCTCTTCTGTTACTCACAGTCTGCTCCCTTCCTTTAGTCACTCCAAGGTCTGGTGGCCTGGCAGCAAAGTTGACCCAGAACACCTTTCATGTGTTTGTTTTAGCTTAGTTTTGTTTATAGGCAGATCAGCTGCTTGGTTCACTTGACCCCGTGGTATCGGGTGCACTAATGCCAACACAATGAAGGTGGTCAGAGCGCAAACCAGGCAAGGAAGGGAAGGAAGAGTGTAACAAGGAAGGTAAGAGCAGAGCAAAGCTCTGCTTTCAGCAGCAGCATTTACATTAGCCAAGTTGCCCGCAAAGTCACCCTCTCTGTTCTCCAGAGAGGGCCAGACCTTTTTTTTTTGTTGCTGCCTATGGTTGAGATAAGCAGCAGGAGCAAACAGAAAATAGCAGGGTGAGTGTGTTTCATTTCTGATACCCAGTACTGCTGAGCAGCACCGAAACAGAATGTCAAGGACTGTGCTAATTTCAGCTGCTGCAGTGGAAAATCTATAATAACCTGAGGACAGGCAGTAGATTTTGTGAGCAATTCTGCTGCTCAGAGCTCTTTCAATCCTTCCTCATGGCCCTGAAAATGAAGAACAATGAAAGAAAGATGGACAATAAGTAGCTCTCAGTATTAGCAGAGAGGCTGGAGAACGTAATGGCAGTTGAAGAACACACAAATGTCAGTGAAGAGCACGCTGATAAATCTGGAGCTATAAACAGGTGTGAAAGTTTATATGTCTGAGGATGCCATTATTTCTGATGCTTCCTGGCAGTTTCCTGGGTTCTTTACACCAATGACCTAACAAATTCAAAAAAACAAACAACAACAACAACAACAAAAACAAACACCGAAAACCACTTTTCTTGTGGTAAGAAGTCAATATTTTAAAAATACAGCTAATTTTAACAGATATTGGGAAAGAGGCAGTTAAATTACAGGGATTTATAGGGGAATTACTGGAAGGAATTACTGCAAGTTACTGAGTCTAGAAACTCGTCCATGAAATTCATTGTTATACTACAGGAAAACAAGTAACAAGTTTTCATCAGCAAAACAAGGATATCTAGAATTATAATAAGGTTTATTATTTCAGTGTAATCAACAATAACAAAACAAAATCCAGCCTGATTTAGAGTTCTTGGAAAAAAAAAAAAAGCCAACAAGCCAACTTTGAAGTTGTCCATGACAGGCTATGAAGACCATCTTTCACATAATTTTTCTCTTCAGTTCGTACCATCATTTAATCTGACTAGTATTGGGAAAAATTAGTTGTAAAATGACTACCGTTATGCTAACAAGTTTAAAGTTCCACAACTGATCTAAAAACATGAGATAATTTTCATAAGATGTTTCAGAAGCACCATGAGAAGGCCAATTAAAATACTTCAACAGAAATACTTCATTGAGAGGGGTGGTTACAGCACCATCCAAATATCTAATGTTTGGGCAATCTCAAGCTTCATAGATGTAGAAAAGTGAGGAAGATTGTCCTCCAGTTGTCAAGTTCCCACTCCAAAAAGAGGAAACACTCCTTGTGCCGCAGGAGTCTTATCCCTAGATGCTGACTCCCTTACGTTGGACTGTAATGTGGTATTTATTGTTCAATTTTTACAAGTTAATTTCTCAACTGATGCATAGCTCATATCCAAAGCTAAACATCTTTTATATAACAATCATCTAAGCTTAAAAGTGAGGGGTAGTCTGAAATGTGTACACAATAACTTTCAACAAGTATTTCCTCAGTAAATAAAGAGCATGGCATGGTTTAAAGTGGTTAATATGGAGTTCCTTTAGCCCACAATCTCAAGACAAGATTTGCTTTCAAAATGTATTTTAATAATACTATCTAGCAACTTTAGTCAAAGCAAAAGTCCTTTGATAATCAGACCCAACAACAGATTTCGGCAACCACGAGAGAAAAGGCTAAGCATATTTCAGATGCTACAAGCACATATCAGAATTTACTTAACAAGAGCGAGCAAACAGAACAATGACAAACACGGAAAAGGCTGCGTATAGTCAGATTAATCGTAAAAGGTCAAAGAGTGACCGATATCTAAACTTGAACAAAAATAGCTGGCAGGAGCTGGAGAGAGATTATACATTAGGTCATTTAATACATATTCTAGCAGTTTGTATTGTTTTCTGCTGCACATTTGCAAGTATTTTTGCTTATAGATACAGGGGGAGGGAATCAAGGGATAAGGAAAGAAGGTGGACTACTCTTGAAGGTTAAAGGAAAAAAAATAAGG
Organism: Nothura maculosa; assembly: GCA_032353885.1. Lineage (NCBI taxonomy): Eukaryota > Metazoa > Chordata > Aves > Tinamiformes > Tinamidae > Nothura > Nothura maculosa. The sequence continues at coordinate 3,963,782 of JAUBOD010000375.1, forward strand.
AAGACACTGCAGAAACACAAGCCAAGCGAGTATTCAGGAAATATAGTTGATTGGAATTCAAGGAAACGTAAGAGCACAAAAAAGCAGCAGAGAAGTATAGGATTGAGCTGAGAATGTGGAACCAAAAATTCTCAAAACACCTCATTTGTTGAGCAAAAGAAAGAAAATTAGAATAGCAGGATCAATGAAAATGACAACAGAGTAACAAAACATTTTTTTTTTCCTCTAAGCACTCAAAAAGACATAATAAACAAAAAATGGTCTGTTATACCACAGTCAAAAGCAAGCGAATAGTGTCCTGAAGTACAACCTATCTGCTTTTGCCACAGAGCTCCTTCATCCTGTGGATGCTAAGCACACCACTTGAGAATGGAGTTTTAAGTGCATTCTACTAGGTGCCTTTTATTTTAGGGGTATGTTCCTCAAAATTTGAGCGCTTCACTTGCAAAATCAGCCCGTGCTTATACCAGTAATTCAAGTTATTCAGGCCTGTTTTGAATACAAGCCAGGATTCAGAACACAGTACCCTGAAGGGAAAAACAAAACAAAACAAAACAAAAAACAAAACAAACAAAACCAGAATCCGAGTATGCCAAATTTGGTCCCATACGTTCACCTTTCATTCTTCATGAGGAGCACACAGATGATATTTCTTTGTCTTAGGAGCCTCTTGTTAATAAGAATTTACATTTGTCAAGTACTGATATACAAGATGTGATAAGTACAACAGATGAACACACAAGGAAATCTGTGATTCTATTCAAAGCAGAATACAGATTTGAATAACATTTAGGAAATAAATCCTGGGGTTACACAGCTCAAGAAATTAGTATAAAACCAAAATATATCATTTATTAATTGGAGCATAAAACAAATTATTACGGAACAAGCTATTATTGCTATTACAAAACAGTCCAACATACAGTTACAAGGATGGTGAATTAAGGCTAGATAAAAAGCCTTAATCCTATTCTTTTTGTGATTGTTTCTGGAAATTATGTTAGTACAGTTACTGTAACTATATTAACTATTTACTTATCTCAAACCACCAGAGCTGCTTATCTTAACTTCACCATGCAGCACTTTGCTCTTATGTTAGTGGTAATTTTCTACATAAACTTGAATGAGAAGAATAATCCATCTTTTGCCTGAGGATTTCCAGATATTTGTTAATTCCAAGAGAAAGGAGATGCACAGAAATCCCAGGCTGTATCCTAATCTGTTTCAGAATAAACTCTTCTTAGATAGACACAGGCTGAAGCGAGATGACCAAAGAGATAAGTCTAAGTCTCACACTGCTGTTTCTATACTTCATTCTTTAATAAAGTCCACACTTTACTGTCTTCTAGTCTCACATGCCTATCCTAGCAAGAACTACTCTCAAAACCTTTACGGGATCTGGCTGCTCACCCTGCTAGTCACCTCTCGGGCACGACCAGTGGCACTCTCCATCCCACAGCACACCCTAAATGCGCCACATGCCTGTTGCACAATCCCAATAAAACTAGAATGTGCATGTGCAAATAGATACATGCACTACACAGCAATACTTTTATATATAAACAAAGCTTTTCTTTGTCCCATTACACATCTTTCCTTAAACAAGTGTAAGCATTCCCACAGTAGTGTAGGGGACCAGAAAAGACAACTAGGTAAACAGGAAAAAATATTTTTGCCCAAAAGTCTAACAAATACCATCTCTTCCATCTGTCGCTCAACACAAGAGTCTGTCCTAGCTTTGACTGTGATGACATTGAGGCTCTTCATCCCCTCTCCTACTCCCTGTGGACATGAGCAAGTTACTCTCCCCAGCAATGGACCCGGGAGCAGCGCAGCAGAGCCCTGCAGACTCCTGGCTTCGGTGCACGCACCCAAGCACAGCAGCTCCACATTTCACATGTGGTGACACAGCCCCAGCTACTGCCCAGCTTGAACAGAGGGCGTCTTTGGGCAAGTCTGACGAAGGTGAAAGGAAGTTTTAGCAGCACTATGCAAAATTAAGCGACCAGAACTACTTCTGGTTTTGGTGTCTGACCTTTTTATTTTAGAAGAAGTAACAGCTGTCTTAGAGCTTGTCTTGCATCAACCTCCTGCAAACACATCAGTCCACTGACTTATTTTATTTGTTAAACACAGCCAAAACATTTTCTTCCATAGCTTAACTGGAAATGACAGAAATCTGTTGAGGGAAGTTGGCCCTGCAACTTCTCGAGCCTCAGCAGACCTTTCAGGCTGCCAAGGAGAGCTTCCAGTGGCATTTAATCCCTTCCCACCCATTCAAGGTCGCCACCGCATGCCCCGATGACACCTTCGTGTACTCCACGTGCCCGGTTCGCGGCGCCCCAGGTCCCAAACTCCCTCGTGGAAACGTCGCTCCCCATCCCAACACGCCCACGGAGGAGCAGCACCAGATGACCCGCGGAGGAGGCCGATGAACGGGCTCGTTCTGCCTGCCCGGGGGAGACACGCGCCGCCAACGGCCGCGCCAACGGCCGCGCCAACGGCCGCGCCAACGGCCGCGCCAAC
>JAUBOD010000375.1:3967967-3986794 GCA_032353885.1 Nothura maculosa
GGGAAGGGGGCGGCGACGAGGCGGGCGGCTCGGGCCGCCTGGGGAGCGGGGGCTTCTCCGCTGCCTGCCCGTCCGCTCGGCTGTTGCCCGCAGCGCCGCTCCCGCTCCGAGTCGTTCCCCTTCCGAGCCGCCTCCTCTCCGAGTCGTTCCCCTTCCGAGCCGCCCCCTCTCCGAGCCGCCCCCTCTCTGAGCCGCCCCCGGGGCTGGCAGGCGCCGCCCTGTTCCGCGGGGGGGAGACGGGCAGGGGGCTCCGACCGTTGGTGGCCGTGGCCGTTAGGGGCAGCGGCCGCCGCCGCCCTCCAACGGCCCCGGCTCCAACGGCCTCGGGGCAACTGCTAGTACAAATACTAGTACTTTTTACCTTAAATTAACAGATAACTGGCAATAAGCATGAAAAAGAAATAAGGTAATAGGACAGTTGCATAGACATTCAGGGAACAGTTCGAGGCAATTCGCAATAGTACAGACACGTCTCAGATTCTTTAATGTATCTAGACTTAAAAGAGTATTTTCATATATATTTCTATATATGAAAATATATATATGGAGTGTGTGTGTACACATATATAGAAAGAGTCAATTTCTAGTAGACATGAAGACCAGTAGGATTTAAACAGAAGAAATGACAAGGCTTTGCCATTTTTGTTCAGGAAAAGAGAATCAATAGGAGATAAAATATCTGCAGAACTACAGTCCAACTCAATAGAAAATTTAACATTATGCACACAATAACATTTTTGTTTGTTTGCTTTGTTTTTTTCTAAGTATGGATTTTTAGGAACTCAAAGCTGTAGGTCCAAAGTCAAAGTTGAGATGACGAAAGGGGCTTTGAAAATTGTAGAAAGTTATGTGTTCTGTAATAAAATACCCTCAATAATATAAGGCTTACTCTTAGAGCTGAAATACTGAGGAGGCAGAAACATATTATACAAGCAAAGATGGTGTATAAAAAAGAACAAAAAAGTCCTGAATTGATTTCATTTTTCATTTTATATTGCATTTGTCACAGTAGGAAGTTTGTTTAATGAACATAGGTTCTTAAATGCTCATGGCAATTTTTTACTTTTTCCACAACAAAAAGCTCATGTCAACTCTTGAGAATTAGCACAGTGAAGTTAAACAGATTTCTAAGCATCTGCAAAGGCAAGGGAGGTTGTTTCTGAGCGATTTCTGAATTCCAGTGATCTCTGCTTGCTTAACTAACCTATGTGAGTTTTCATAAACCTCAGTAATCAGGCAATTAAATTTATCCTGAGATGTAACCTACACTGAAATCAGTTCTAGAAGAATGTCAAATTGTTGTGAAGTTACTTTAAGTTGCTTTGGTTGCCCCTTGTGAGCAACAAAAGTGCTTTAACAGATTTAAGAAAGCAGCGACAAGTTTTAAGGAGTACCCAAGCAGCATGACCAAGAGTTTATGATGCAGAGTCTTATGTTTTTTGTTTCAAGAGATATTTAGATTTTGCCAATAACAATTCAAAACAGAAGATGAAAAGATGAATTCTTTTATGCTGCTTGGGCAGTCTTTTAATTCAGCTTGTCCTTTACCAAAATAAAATTTCCTTTTTTTTTCCTTTTCCATCCAGTAACAATAGAATCAGTGAGAAAAGCACTATATGATCATACTTTTTTAAGATCAGGAAGGCATCTTCAGTGCTCTAAAGATGGTAATCAGGGAAGACTCAAGTCTGTGTAGACGAAAAGATATACTTTAACTTAAGGGATTCTAATTGATCTTGCAATATAGATAATTATATAATCCATATAAGCTTTGATTCTTTTGATCTGAATCATCAGAACATCTACTTCAAATTATGGGCATATAATTCACTAATCCAATCATACAGTTTCAAAAATGAAGCCGTAATTCAATATATAGATAAAAAACCCATGTAATTCAATATACAGATAGTCATTTGGTTCAAACTCAATAAAATTAAAAAGAGAGCATTTTATGACTGAGTTGCAATTTTAAAATAACTTTTTATCAAATAAATCATGGAAATGTTATGGATCTAAGAAATTGTATAGGTCTTAGGCTACCATATGGTAAAGAATAACAAATAGCTCCACGTCTGTATTAGCATGTTACCAGTAGACATGTCTAAGGTATGAATAAAAAACAATGGCAAGCTCCAACAGATTGCCAGAGAGTTACATGTTTTCCTTCTCCCTTCCTGTCCCTCGGCCTTGAGATCTTGGATTGCAGCAACATTCCTCTCAGCTACCTAGGGATACATTAACCTCTCTTTAAAGCCAAGTTAAGTGGCCTCTTAATCATTGGGAGGGGTGGTATGGATGAGAAGTGTTCCCAAGGAGCCAAGTGCATTGCCTGGTAGTGACCCCGAGCCTTGCTGGGTGCCTCTGTTCAGAATTACTACGCTGGAAACCTGCAGTGAAGTCTTTGCATCAGTGGCCAAGTTTCATCAACCAGTTGTTCTGTGCATTAGGTGACACATCGTGACCGTGTGACCTATCACATAGATGAATTACACATTTCTGGGCTATTGTCATGTGTGTTTATTGCTGTGTAATACATTAACTTGATTCGAATATTTTAAATATTTTTATATCCGTTAATATTCAACCTCATGGACACTGGAATGTGGAGTGTTCTGAATGACTGCCCACTCAGCCCAAAAGTTTTTGTCCTTATACAGATTAATTTATGAGTTTTACACTCCCTTCCCAAACACTGACTGGAATTTTGATGCATTCAGGTCAGAAAGTGAATTTTTTATGGTGAATCATTTTGCTTCTGTGAAGGTATTCACTTGAATCACTGCACATCATAGAAATGTGCTGTTTATCAAAGCCAAATATTATAAACTAGTTGCAAATTTTACTGCTATTTGATACCTTCAGGAAGGAGATCGTCTTGTATACAAATACTGTACCATTTATAAGTGCTGTAATTATTTTTTATATTTTTATCTTTTTTTTCTGTTGTATTGAAAAAAATGAATTAAGAGAAAAATGTAAGGACCAAATGTATGCTTTGACTGTGCAGTTCTTCTCTACACATAAGCAACCACAAAACCCTCAAAATTGTCTGACATGAACTGACAAGTGTTATTTGAGACAGTTTTAAACTTTGTAACTGAAGATTATGTGCCTAAATTCCTACTGAGGCAACAAAATAAGCAACTTTCTATTTAGGATTTCTGAGGAGTTTTATTTATTGCTGGAATAAAATATGAGGATATTCAGATGAAAATCGGGAAGAAAAACAAATAGATGAAGTGATATTCACATTTCTTAAAAGATCTGTCAGCTTTTAGGAAAATTCCAGTTCTCATACTTGTGCAAATCAGTGATACTGGCATTCACAATGCTAGATTCTGCCCTCTGAGTCTGGAATATATTATATCAACTATCATCAGAAAGGAGGAACAGGAAGTAAGTGAATGACTTTTTCATTTTCTAACACCATACACAGCTTTTAAAAGTCCATTTGCTATAAAAGATAAATAAGCTGCTGTGCATAACAAGTCTGTTGTAGCATTTTCGGTATTCCTGAAAAATCACAAGCAATTCAGATGTCCTTCCTGTGGTTTATACTGTCTCTCCAGAACATTTCAACAAAGTGAAATGCAGTTCCCTGTTCCCTGCAGTGGATTGTTTTTCTTGAAGCTTGTTATATTGTTTGTAATATATTTTTGATAACTATATGTAGAGATAAGATGCAAACAAACAAGGCAAGTATCCCAAGTGTAAACTGCAACATAAATTTTAATGGGTAGAAATCGACTTATTTAGCACATTTTTGCTTCACCCTGTCAGAATTCCACTGACAAAATGTTACAAAATGCATCACTACATGCATTTTGAATGTTAACAAAATTGTAAGGAGAAATACATTTATTTTTCATAGTCTTCCAAGTATATAAAGTCTTGAATTTACAACATAAAAGGGTTTTTTGGTTTGGTTGTTTTTTTGTTATTTTCTTTTCTGTATAGAAGAGTGAGCCTTTTGGAAGGGGTAGTTACCACACCTGACAATTGTGCTGCCATTCAGAGGGACCTGGACAGGCTGGAGGAGTGGGCAGACAGTTGAACTTTGTGAAGTTCAACAAAGACAAATGACGGGTCCTGCATCTAGGAGGAATAACCCCATGCACCAGTATGGGCTGAGGGCTGATTTGTTGGAGAGCAGTTCTGCAAAGATGGCCCAGCCGGACACCAAATTGACCATGAGGCTGGGAAGACCTGTGATATCATTGTGTGAGTTAGGAAGAGTGCTGCAAGCAGGTCAGGGGAGATAGACCTTCCCTTTACTCAGTCTTTGTGAGGCCTCACTGAGTGTTCTGGTTCCGTTTGTGCTCCACAATATTCCCATAGCTCCATGTCTCTCTACTGGAGTGAGTCCAGTGAAGGACACAAATATGACAATGGAGCTGGACCAGCAAAGGGGAGATTTTAGCAATGTGTCAACAGGGTGTCAAGAGGATGAGATCAGACTCTTCTCAGTGGTGCCCATTGTCGGGACAGGAAGCAACAGGCACAAATTGAAACAAAGGAAATTGCATTTATAGATAAGAAGAAGCTTTTTACTGTGACAGTAGCTGAGTTTACTGTGAGGATGATTGAACGCTGCTCCAGATGATTGCCCAGAGAGGTTGTGGAGTCTTCATCCTTGCAGATATTCAAGCCCTCTCTGGGCATGAACCTAACCAAGCTGCTCTGGCTTCACCTTGCTCTGAACAGGGCATTGGAGTAGTGGAACTCCAGAGGTCCTTGTCAGCCTGAACTGCTGTGCTAATCTGTCTCTAAACTATCTCTTTTTACCTGAGAGCTTTGCAGGAGTAAGGATACAGCAGGACAGGTCGAGGTCCTGTGTTTTGCATAATGCTGTTCACTTTTGGGTAGAAAAGACTCAAAAGAACAATGTAGTAGATGTAATGGAAGATGGGTCTAGCTGCAGTACTGGAGCCCAGGGCTGATTTCTAGTTTCGGGCTGCTGCAGGCAAGGCCAGGGATGGGGAGCAGTAGGTACCGTGGGGTCCTTGGGGCAGGGCCTCCCTTGGGCCTGCCCCACAGTGCCCAGAGGTGCTGAACAGAGCTGGGCTGGGGACGGTGACCTGAGGGTGCCACAGGCCAGGGAGAGCTGCAGGGATGGGGCAGCCTGGAGGTGAAGGGGATGCTGGTGGGATGCAAGGCCAGCACAGGCGTCCCTTGGTGAGGGGCCCTTGGTGATCCCAAGGGCAAGGCCTGAGGCCTGGCACTGCGCTCAGGCCCCGGGCAGGTGCCCCCACAAGGTGCCCATGGCTGCTCGTGCTGCCAGTCAGGCCTGGCCCCACGGCACCATCTTAGGTAGGGCTGTGGAGCCCGGGGCACGTGGGGCAGACATGTGAATGTGCCTGCACTGGACTCACTGGGTAGCTTCAGCTAGTAACTGTTTCACAGCTGTCTCCAAATTACCTAACTGCAAGCTTGGAGAGGAGCAAAGATTTCACAAAGCCAGAAGAAACGTGGGTGTTACTGCTGCCAGAGACAGGAAGCAGAGAGCCCCTGGCCAGCGTGCCAACCCTTTGTGTCAGTGAATGAGCGGGTCAGTGAATAAGAGGCTTTCACTTCAATGTACCCAAGTCTGCATGAAATCACATCTGAGCTGCTGTGTAACCACCAGTGATGTAATCATTTGCCCCTGGCTCTGCAGCCACATCCTTCTGAGCATTACAATGAGCAAGGGAGTTGCATGGATTTATTCATAGCTTATTTTTAAATGTCTTAACTATTGTTTCTGGAGGTCCGCAGAGACTCTAGAATGGCACTGGAGCGCTATTATTTTAGGAAATAGTTGAATTGTGATCAGGAGCAAAAGTAAATTCAAAATTCAAGTTAATTGTTGACAAAGACACACACTTTTGTCACCTTACTTTAACTTGGTAATATCCAGTAATACCAAGAAAGGTTATGCTTTTATTTTTATATTTCATAAAAATTTTGAGGCTAAATCCAATAGTGTTCAGAAAATCCAGTTGTTCTGAAAGACATTCAACAGTTTGCAGCTCCATGGCTCATGGGAAAGCTAGTAAGAAATTAGTTTACCTAAATTATGGGCCTTTAAAGACAAGAAAAGTATAGAGAAACTGCAAATGAGGTGAGAGAATTAAAGTGAATATGAAGGACTAGTATGAGCTTGAAGGAATGTTATCAGTTTACAGGTTGTTATCAGTTTAAAATTTATATTATTCAAGTCAAAAAGTGTGTGACAGATGGCTTCTGAAGTTATTGCAATGGAAGATGTTAAAATTACTAATTCTCAATTATTTATCCTTATGTTCACTTTGTCCTACACAATGAAAATAAATAAACTGATCTTTTTCTTCTCACTTGCCTTTATTTTTTTTACAGAAAGCTGTTCTTTTTAATTGCATTTATATATACTTTACAGAAAAAAAAAGATAATCTTTTCTGTTAATCTTAAGTGTTCTTACAACATTTATGACTTATTTTTGGCTCAGAATTTGTCTCATGGCATTCTTCAAGATCTGTAGATTAAGAGCACTTTGGAAAACATCTATCTAATAATATCAATTGACCAATGTTTTTGAGCTTGAAGACTTCAAAATTAAGGTGCAGTTCCATGCAGATCTAAACATTTGCTGAGATTAAAAGGAGGAGAGGTTACTTCCCTCTGTCTTCTTCTAGTTTTCCCCTCTCTGTCTTGCCTCAGCCTCCTTTCTCCACTTCTTTCCATATTTCCCCATATCTGACCTTCTGGTCCGTCCTCTCCATTCCCATATCTTGTTGCAGGTCTGGTGCTCTCCAGGATATCACTCGTGGTGGCAGCAACAAATTTTTACCCCCACTGGTAAGAAAGGATCTCTGAGGTTCTCTGGCATGGAGAAATTAATGAGACAGACCCATAACAGTCACCCGCCAAGAAGTCAGTATATTCAGATCCAGGAATATATTTGAACTCTTCAAAGCCCTTTGTAATATCGAGCAATTCAAAAGCAACAGTCTGGCTGCATCCCTCTCTCGTTGCTTACAGTTATAGTATGGCAATGCTGAAGAAAGTAATGATGCCAATCTACGTCTGGCACAGATTAATGGGATTCTTTTAGCTCAAGCATATTTATAGTCCATTGGCCTTTATGGATCACTTGCTGCAAAACAAAGACAGTGTATTCAATACAAAATTTAATAAATGGGGAAGAACAAGGGTTTCTTCTTTCTGTTATAATGCACTTGGCAAGTCAGGACAGGACAAACTTGATTGAAAAAAGAAATTACTAATAAATTTGCCAAGATACTGCCTCCAGATATTCTCTCATGAGTTTCAGATTGTGATTGGGGATAGTATTATGTTCATTCCACACCCAATTAAGTTCATTTTTAGCAATATTAGTGCTAAATTAAAATGCAAAATTAAGGGTTTTTTTCCCAGAAAAAAAGAAACAATAGGAAACATTGATTCAAAGTGACATCTAGCATTTTTCTATCCAAGATGACTTTCAGATATTTTATTCTTCTATCATTTTAAAAACTAGATCAATGTATTTAAAATTTTAAAATTATGTCCTGAGCAGCAACCTCACTCAGACAACAAAGCCCAAAGTATTATTTTTTTTTTAGAAATGATAACTATTCTCCACATTTATGAAAAAGTGATCCCTCCTCTTCACCTGGAGGAGCTGGAACATATCAAAATAGCCTGATATCAGAGATACTTTCACAAAGTTTCAGCTAATGTACTTTCTACTAAGTTGGCCAAAGGATCAACCAGTCAAAGTACTTAAGAATAGTGTCTGAAGTACTGAATATGCTCAACCTTCCTCAATTTTGGACAGTGCATTAGTAGATAACTCTGTCGATGTGTTATGGAAGCCAGCAGCATTTCTTTGTGTTCGACAAATATGACTGAGTGGCATTCTAACGTGATAGCCCTGCCTCCTGTTTAAACCAAAGAGTTTGTTCAAACATTTACTTTACATCTCATTTCCAGTAACACAAGAAAAGGAAGATGATCTTAAGGGGTTAACATTACCCTCAAAACTAACATTTTATGTGTCTAAGCTGTCAACTTAAAATCCCTGCAGGGAAAAGGAAGAAATGCAAGCAGAGTGACACACATGGCTCCTATACCAAATTTCTTGAGTTATTTTCATTCCTAGCTGCATGCTTTTCATTCCTAGCTGCATCCTCCTGCATGCGTTTTTTAGCTTGATGATCCTGTCATATGCTCTGTCTTTAGATGATATAGAACTCAGCTACATAACCCAGATCATGAGGGTTATGAGGTTACCTTCCATCTATAAGGCTAGGACAGGACTTTTGAGTCCTATAGCTCGCCAGATTTCTCACACTCTAACAACAGCAATAACAAACCAAAACAAAAGCTGAAATCAACTGCTATGCGTCCTGCTATTTTATTTGCCTTTTTTCTTGATGAAAAAACACTCTTGGATAGCAGATTTCAGTTTAGACTCATAAAAGGTCTGTTTCCTAATGGTCTCTTGCAAATATTAGATTGTGGAACAAACTCTTTTTGAATCATGTCATCCATCATGTATCAATCTTCCTTTTCAAGATTCCATGGAGGAGCAGGCAGTGGTCTAAATAAAAATGCATCTTCTATTTGCATCTTTTACTATGTTCTTTGTATATATTTATATAGGACATGATTATAGCAGATATAATTATAAAGCAATAGAAAGATTAATTCTTGAATATTTTCTTCTTTTCATATTGCAAGAAATGATAATGTGTTTAGAAGTAAGTTTTCTCCATTAAAAAAGGATTAGTTTTCAATTTAAATAGTTGTCTTTCTTTTCACAATTACTCCCTTACAGGTAAGTAATCAAGTATCCCAGAGAAATTAAAGAATCTGAAGTCATCTGCCAAAATTTAAGTAACTTTAGAGCTCTCTTAAAACTACAAGCCAAGAGTGAAAGGTAAGGTGCATTAAAGATTTTTTTCTCTGTTAGGATTTTTTTGAAGCCTGCTTTTTTGATTTGTTATTTAAATATCTAAAGAGCAAGTACCTTCTGAGCAAAATATTTTTAAAGTAGGGAACCAGGTCCAGAGTTTTCCAGAAGAAATACTCAGAGTCTAGAAGATGAAGGTCTTTAATAAAATCATAATAATTGCTAATAATTAAAGTTATAAGATCATTCATTTTAAAATCACTAGCTTACTCATATCCAAATAGCTAATGGTGATATACATGAGAAAGGTCTGTTTTCAGGCACCTGGAAGATACTGATGGGTAGCAGCAAAGGCCTGCTCTTCCCTAAGGAATGGTGAACCAGGAGCTGACGGAAGTCTTGCTGCCAGCCAGGGCCCAGTCCCAGGGCACCTGAGCTAGGGAGCAGGGCAGGGCCAGGGATGGTAGCAAGGACAAGTGAAGAGTCCAAATCATCCAAGAAGTTCATGGGGATGGAGCAGGTCAAGCCAGGAAGTCAATGGTTGCAATGATGGTAGCTGGGGCAATCACCATCCAGTGATTGCCTGATAGGTCTGTTGCAATGAGGCAAGCCTGAGATGAAGCTGCAAGGTGGGTCCCAGGAACCAAATCCACAGCCTGATACAGCCATGGCTAAGCTGGAAAGTGGTGCTCTCACATACAGCACATATATCTAGCAGGCAGTGAACCCAGGCCTGAGTTTAAATGGAGTCTGTAGGGTGTTTACAGGTAGGAGAAGATGCAGGAGAGGTACCAGGTGAGGCTGGTCAGAGTCACTAAGGCCTTTTAGTGTCTTCAGGCCCCTGATAGATAAGGGTTTTCTTTGATGGCCAGTAGATCTCCGTTTGCACAGTTGTGTTGGCTGACTTGAACGTTGAGGTCAAGGTCTATAGAGCCCTGAAAGAAAAGTGCTTCTTTCCTACTTATTTTGAGACAGAGTTGGAAGAAATGAGTTCGCTGACAGAGGGAAACTTGTGTGGCTACTGTGTCTGCTTTTCAGATAGAGTAGAAGTTTGTTTTTCTGTATTACACTAAGTGCCTAATATATTGTGAAGGTTGAATGAGAACTCTGAAGTCACAAAAATGCTTGGAATAAATCTTTCAATGAAAATGTAGGCATATTGCATGTCATTTGTACTGTACTAAATAACAATTACTAATGTTTTGAGGATTTTGTTTTCCAAGAGTTTAATTGATCAGCAGTAACAGAAGCTTGGATAAGGCATTTTGTTGATGACTGCTGTGTTCCAGTAGCAGGGATACCTGGCACTCAGTTCCGAGGGGGATGTAACTGAAGAAAGGTTAAAAAGACACTGTTCTGCATAAGAAAGCATCGTGCATTGATATATAAATTTGAATATTTTTGTCACTGGTCACATATTGTAGTAATCAGAAAGCAAATGTGCTTAGGAGCAGGAGTTACATGACCTGAGGAAGAACTGTTAGAAAAAGGCCACTGATATCATAGCGTGAAGATCACAAAAGTCAGAGATGCCATCAAGGAGTCTGTGTAATCTCAGTGGATGGTCTCTTTTGTTTGCGTTATGAGATAGTCTTCAGTTACATCATTGCTGTCCCATTCAATCCACAAAATGAACAGTGAAATTAATTTTACTGTTCTGTAGCTCTTTACAATTAGATGTCCAGTCTAAGATATATATGTGGGTTCTCTTTCTAGTCACTGGAGAGCAGTAGGTATCTCCAGAGTGTAATACGTGCTCCATCTGAATACAGGCATCTAAAATTTTCAGAAAGAAAAGAACTGCAGTAGTTTCTTCACAGAGTGAGACTTGATAATTTTTGTAGACTAGACATCTAAGATTAAATCAAAGGCTTTGCTATTGAGTGATGTTTGATTGTCCAGGGATTGTAATTAGTTTTCTAAAGAGGATTATATATGAGTATGAGTAATTTAAGATTATTTGCTCTTACTGGCCAGTTGGGCAGATTTTTCCTGGATTACAAAAGACTGATATAAAAAAAAAATCAAAATAAATGTCAAATTCTTACAGGTAAAGATGGAGGCAACAGAACAACCAAAACAACCAATGAAAAGTCTGACAGGGCTGTTAACTTGAAAAAAATTTCCCTAGCTTTATTAAAAAGAAAAAAAAAGATGACTATAGTTGAAAATCAAAGAAAATAGCATTGTGCCAATATCATACATGGGAGAATTTCAATTTAAGCACACAGTTTGGCATAATTTTAATGCTTTGGAAAATAAGCTCTTATAATAGCCTCTATGGCCTATGTAGAGTAGACTTTATTTCTGCTGCTTGTGTTTCAGTGAATCCCAGAATATGCAAAGAATTACTCATTTGTCTATCAGTCCTGAATGTTCAAAGGATAGTGGGAAAGTTTCAGTTAAAATGCAACTCTCCAGAAATTTAGACATCCCTACAGTCTTCTACAGGCAGGTATGAGCTCACTCTTGTCACATTCTGTCAACTAGAAGCCATGCTGATGTGTAGATGACACACTCTCTTTGGGCTTATTAGCTTTGCCCCTTGACTATACATTGGCACAGCTTCTAGCCTAGAGATGAGCTGTGTTCACTCTCTCTAGAACTCATCTCTGCCTGCAGAACCTGGTAGAGGTGCCCATGGGAAAGGGGTTTAAGAAGTACTGCCTTGTCTTGTGCATAAGGGAGATGGCTGAGACAGTGCGTGTAGTGTGAATCGCAAGCTGATTATAACTATGAGATTTCTGTTTGTCAGCTTAGAGAAAAGTAGCTGCAATCATAAATGCATACTGTGCAAATGTTACTATATTACCTCATTGTAATGGTTTCTATTTTGTTACTACACGGCCCTGTTTTGCACAGTGTGCAGCAACTGAATTATCTGGCAGAGTGAAGATCTGCCATGGGACAGCTATGTCCTGTTAAATTCCACAAACTAAATAACTCACAGTAGCTTTCAGGCCATGTATTATTTATCATCAATCATACAGATTCCCTCATCTGTTTCACAGATTTGACCTCCAGCATGGAGTTTTGCCACCAGAGTTATTTCAGCTGCAAGTGTGAAAATAATCACGCTCCCTTGCTGATAGAACTGTGCTGCAGGAGAGAGCTTTTGTTGCCTTGATTAATGTTGCATGGGAAGGAAACAACCAAGTGACAGAAAATTTTCCATCAACAAATGCACCCACCATCTTTCAGTAGGCTGCTTTGCCAGAATGGCTCGGCTCAAACTGTGGTATCAACAGAGGCTCTGTGAGTGAGAAGAGCCCACGGAGACAAACATTCTTTAAAAAGCAGACAAAATGGAGCCCACGTGTAAAAGGAAGAGAAAGTATTTTTGGCTTATTATGCGTTACAGAGAAGGTTAAACATTCTGAGAAATACTAACTCTGTTGAACTCAATAGCAAAAGCCATGTTGAGTAGGCAGAGAACAAGTGCCACAATTCCGACCAAAATTTATTTTTCCTTTGGTTCTCGTAGCCTATTTCTTCACTAGTAGGACTAATTTGTTTCTTTGCTCACATTTTATGTATTTTTATTCCCCTCCAAGACTCCCATTATTTAATTCTTTTATCTATTGACCTATAATATTTAGTCTTTGTTTCTGTTTATTGGAATGTCAATGAGCTCTCAGTCCCTTTTGTCGCTTTATTAGTATATGGCAACACTGTCTTCTCAAGATAACGATAATCATTAGAACAAGAAAAATGTCTGTGGAGAACTGTGAGCTCATAGGCATTAATAACCTTATCCTTTGAGAGTTATTACTAATGGAAGGAGATCTCTTATGCTGAAAGGTGTGAGGGAAAAGATGAAGTCAGAAAAGTAAAACAATCATTTGAAAAAGTGTATCACTATGAGATGTGAACAACAAGATAAGAGTCTGAACAGAGCTGAGGTGTGGAATATATTTTGCAGGAATGTTTTGCAGAATCCAGTGGTTCCTCACTGCAGCCTATTGCAATATACTGAAATGTCCATGTTAAAATTAACGCCCTGAGATGTGTAGGTAGTTCCTGTTTTCTTCCTTGTACAAAATATTACTGCTTGAGTCAGTGTTCAAGTCGCTCAGCAAGTCACAGAATATTTTTAATGTTGGTTGAAAGACTTGGGGCTAATCTTTAAAATGAATAAAGAACCAAGACCCAACTACAGCAAAAGCAAATTTCAGTCTATGAACTACCGAGACTGCTGATCTCCTCCAGGGCAATGCAGCTTGCAGATCAGAAGAGAACACTGGGAGATTGGACAGCCTCAGGATCAAATATCATTTTTCTTTCTCGTGAAGCTTCCACATCTGCTTACAGTGCAACTTCTCTCCTGGTTAACCCAGTCCTCTTGTATTCAAAATAACACTAGCAATAAAAATACACTGTCTTAAGGGCAGATTGTACATCACGAAATGATGTTTTTGACCGAGTTAGAAATAATGATAACTTTGTGACTTTTATTATATTTATATGAAATAAAAATGGTTCAGTGTTTTTTTTATTTTTTTTAATGTCAGTTTTATAACAATATAATACAGGCAATTACATTCAGATGATAAGTGGATAAGTTAACATTTTATATGCCCAGGTGCTTATGGAACTGGAGTAAGAAAAGTAAAGTAGAATAACTCATCAGGTGATAGATGACTAGGACTGAATACAGGAGTATTCAAAAGCCCCAGTTTTGAACATGCTTTCCTCCACTGACCAGTGGTCACTTATATACCTTACTATAATTTATCTGTCATCTGCCATTTGGATAGTGTCCTTGAAATTTTTACATAGCTATTGCCAAGGATCACTGACCAGGAAAATGAGTAAACTTCATATCTGCACAGTAATTCATTAGAGAGGCAATTACTCAAAACTTACATAGTAATTTATTTCTTCTTAGAGGTTAAAAAAGAGTCTTTTGAAATTAGAAAAAAAATCACTTGAATTTCATCTGAAGAAATCATTAAAAACAAGCAAAAATGACATATAAATTCAAAGGTTACTCAGTTGCAAAGATAGATGGATGTTACTTGTTATAGTCATTCTGTAGACATAGTTAACATCATAAAAGTAAATGACAACCAAAACAACTATTTTCCATTCTAAATGTCTTCTCAGGAAATTAAGGATGCATAATTAAGCTAACATAACTATACTAATGTAACTCTCTATGTAGATGCATATTCCAGTATTAGAGCAACTTTTTCTGATTCAGCTGAAATCAGCTCTGAAAAAATTAATGCCAATACTGGAAAAAAAAATCAGCTCTGATAATGAAATGAAATTGTCCACATGTGAAATTATATTAAAGTCATTGTAGGACTTCAGAATCACAGTCTACCTTTTATGGCCATAATTTTCCATGTGAACAAGCCATCACTGTAATCTTCTGTCAAATGCCAGTTGCATTAGCACAATCTAAGTTCAGTCTTGCATGAAGCTCCCATTCTAAAATAAATTCAGCTGTGTTTCAGGCTGTTCCCTGCATTTGTATTCTTCTCTGTTTCTGGGAAGCTATGCTAAAAGCTGACCAGTCACATTTTTGACTTACATTGCTGACATGTAAATTCTCTTAGAGCACATTTAACACGCTCTTTTACAATGCTTTATTATTCTTCAAATGAAAATGGGTATTTAGAAGTAGTTTGTCTAAAATAGTCTTGCCAACTGAAAAAAAATATTGCTCTTTATATACAAGACTGTTATGTTATTTTAAAAAAAATATGCTAAAAGTGTATTAGTTCACTTTGGAAAGAAATGAGCAGAAGGTCATGCTGGTTTCTTGGTGTTGATGAGGACATATGCTGGTTAAGGTAAGTGAATCTGCATGCACATTTTAGCAATAACATAATTAGTCCCGTTTTACTTTTGGGAAGATCTGAAAGATGTGTATTTCAGATACAATCATGGAGTAAATGTTATCTTACACTTGCTGACGCTCACGACACCAGCAAACAGACTTGTTCATGCAAACACCATATTCTTGATATCACTGGAGTATTCTGGCAGGAGGCAGCAGTGGTACCTCCACATGAACACATGCAAATAATTGCTCAGAGCTGGCAACACTTAATTTGCCATCATGCTTTCAGAAGTGATCAACTCAACTTTCAGAAGTTTGATCAACTCAAACAAGATATCAGTGTCAGGAGACCTGTCATAAAAGAGCTCTGTGTGTCTTTTGCTGCTCCAGCCACATATGAATCTCTGTGCTTGTAAGCCAGTTCCTGGATTCTTGGGATACACTCCTGAGATATTGGGAGGATGATTTTCAGTGCTCCCTTGATGGGTCCCAGGGCCCAAATCCAGAATTTGAAGGGATTCTCAAGACCCTTTAACAAGTGCTTAGCTCAGTACTGGATTTTTTGTATTTTACGGGCAAATCTCATCTCCCCTGGGAAAAGCCAGGAAATGGCTTTTCTTTCTTCTCATGGCAGTTCCAAATTTCTGTGGCTGCCTCTGCTAGGCTGTCCTCTCTTAGCTTCGCTTTTCCTTATCAAAGGCAAATTTAATTGCCCTTGGGCCTAGTCGCTCGTGTCTGCTCAGACAGGCTTGTTTTCCTGTAACTCCAGTGTCACAACGACCATGTGCAGCCTCCAGAGGAATGTGGGCTGTGTCTGGCACTGGCAGCTACTGATAACATCGTGTCTTGGCTGGCTGGCCCAGCCCCGCCAGTGGTTGCCACCCTGCTGCAAAGCTGGCAGCCTTAAGGGCTCTTTAGCACCTTTCTTTTGCAGCCTGTTTTAGCAGTGCTGTAATTCAAGTTCGCCTGCCTTGACACTTTAAAGATTTGCTCAGGAGGAGTGGCAGGATGAGCATATGGCCTCCCCTCCACCAGCTCTTCTCTGAGGGAAATAGCCCCTGGCAGATGGGAGCAGATGAGACAGATGAGTTGGAAGCGCTTTGGTAGGATTCATGAGAGCCCTTCTCCCAACGCTCTCTGTGGATCTCACATGGATAATGCAGCATAAGGTGCTTCTCTATAGGAAGAAGAATAAAGTCCCACCTTATGGATCATGACAATACATCTTTGTGGTGTAAAAAGCACGCTGTAGCTCATGGTGCAACTGGCAGGAAAAGGCGTTGTGGAGGCTGGGGTTCAGTGATGAAAGTTAGAGCTGACTCTGTGAATAATGAAAGCTGCATCTAAGACCACAAGAAAAAACAGAATAACCTGGTTTATTTTAAAGGTACAGAGTTCCAAGTAATTCCACAGTGCTTCAGATGTGAATGTAGCTTTGGCCCTTTCATAGTTTCAAATAATTTATTTTCCCTTAATTACATAATTTACTAAAACTTATAAGGGAGTGATAAAGTTAATCTCGTTTTTTACTGATTGAATTGAAGAGGTGAAAGCAATCTCCAGTTACTGCAGCAAAGCACCAGGATCTATTTAGAGAAATAAATTGATTTAGATGCCATAAAAAGTGGCAGCACAAAGTTGAAACATTACTCATACTGTTAAATAATTTAGCTAGCCATTTCTATCTCACTTGAGTATATCTGACTTGCTGCACTTCAGTCCTGCCTTTTAGGATTTAATTTGCAGGCTTTTGATCTCTCTGAGATGACTGCCTCCCATGAAATTCAAAGGAGTAACTTTGAAATGCGCAATGTGCCTCAAAAAACTTCTGTTTCTTTTTTCCTGCTAGCTTCAGATGCAAAAGGACAAGACCTCTCAGAAGTTAAAGCATTGTTTTAGGCACAGCAATATTATGCCGGCAGCTCTTCCGCCTTCCGGAAAGGCCATTGTTTCTCTGAGCAAAATTTCCTGCAGTTCAGTAGATCTCTCATAGCAAACATTTAGGGCAATTTCTGTGAGAAAGCTTCATTTGAGAGCCAGAGCCCATCACTTACTCGATGTCTGTTTATATGAGGTAACTCATCTTAATCATGATGTAAGTGAAAGCCCCTGTCCGACCCCATATAGTCGGGGGGGATGTTTAATTTCTTATTCAGATGCTATTTTGAACTCCAATGTGACAGTTAAAGATGAATGAATAATCTCTGGACTGGAAGTAGATGGTTATCATTGGGACTAGTGCCCTTATATTCATCATGAACAAAGACCGGACAGTCATGGTCAGGGTTATATACTCTTATTCTTTCTTATATATGCTTCAAACATCAAATTAAACTCTAAAGTTGAGAAAAAAAATATGAGGTAAACTGCACTAGGAAGAAAAACAAAACAAGAAACACTGAATTTGTAAATTAAACACATTACTAGACTGATTTCTTAACCAAGTAAGAAAACAGTGTTGTTTGATTATCCATATTTGTCCAGTGGTAAGTGAAGGTAAAAAATAAAAGGAAAAATTAAGAAATTAATTAAAGGAAAGAAAAGCTAAAATATTAGTGAGTGTAAATTACAAATTATGAAAAATGTTATGTCAATAAAGGGAGAGAAAGATATCAGAGCAAATATGATTGGAAAGTGTGAGGACAAACAGAATACCTTCTCAAGGGTATTAGGAAAAATATAAAATCTAATTGATATTGCTACATGGAAATAGAAATTGGTAAAGAGCAAAAAGAAAAAGTGTTTAATCAATACATGCTTTTCTCTTTCATTTGTAAAGGAGCAGAGGACTCCAGTGATACCACATGAAAATGGAAAAAATACTTTCCAGCTTGCCAAAATGAAAGGAATCCCACTAACTCTAGCCATGCCAAAGATGGGTGACCACCCTGTGCTCGTTGATGCAGTCAGTGCTAGTTCCTCTCCACTCGCTGGCAATGCTGCCATAGCAAGGTTGGTTCCATTCTTAGTTCCTAGGACTATAGCATCTAAGCTGCAATCAGGCCTCAGGCATGGGGAACAAGGACAGATGTGCTTATTATATTTCCCCTGAATGATATTAGAGTAAAACTTGCCTCTGCAGCAGTACAGGCCACCAGAGCAGTCAGTTCTGCAAACCTTGCCTTGCTCTGAAGCAAAGGGGCCTGCACAGCTCATAGTGGATGTTGCACTTGTGGAAAGGTAGATTTTAAAAAGGTCTCCACCTTATGCACTTAGGCTTAGCTAGGGGCAACTTCAAAGACTGCACATTGCCAAGTTCTGTGACGGCCTCCTAAACAGTGACTGACTGGGTGTCCCACAGAAGCTGCCTTTTTATTTTTAGCAGCTACCAGGGTAATAGTTGTTGACAGTGCAGACTGTTTGCTCATGGAAAGCTTATCATCTCTTAATATATCATATCCTGATTGTGTTTTCCAGTGGCTTCCTGATAGTCTCTATAGATTGCAGTACTTTTTTGTTCTAGAATCAGTGACTCATCACAGAGGCATTTTTGGTTTAGGGTTCCCAAAAATTCCCAACACTGTTTAGAATATAGGTTTGTATGTACACAATGCTTTTTCACTTACTATACTTATGTACCGTACTTATGGCAATGTCACTGGTCACACAGTCAGATTTGCTTGATTCTCTTCAGGTTGCAACAGTTCTCACATCCTTGATGGTAACCTGTTCAAGTCTTAATTGCTTTATAAGTGCAGCTGCTCAAACTGCTCCCTCCCCATTCTGCGTATAACCACAAGCCCCTTAAGAAACATGGATGCTCCTTTCGGTGCCTTGTTGAAAATAGGTTTGACATAACATAGATATGTGGTTACATATCCAATAGATTACAATTCTAGTACATAATGATATCATCACCTGCATGGCTAGTGATTCAGTGATGAGTGAAATATTCCACGTAACAGATCAGCTATTTTAGGACTGTGAAGTTGCCTGTCTAACCAAAAATTACTATATACTGTCTTAATCTCTGTTGCCTATTTGTAATTCTTGCTGACCATATTCTATTTTCTTCTTCTTTTTTTTTTTGAGATTGTGTCTTTGATTGATTTACTACAAATTCTCAACTCAAAGCTTTTTTTGCCATAAATTCCATTCAGTTTCTGCCGTTCTGCTAAAGTAGAACTTGTCAAGCCACTGGAGGTCTATGTTCTATTTTC
>JAUBOD010000375.1:4025535-4068835 GCA_032353885.1 Nothura maculosa
AAAGTAGTTTCAGGTCGGAGGGTGTTTGTACCACAGTGGCATGCAGAGAGTATTTGCACTGTAGCAGCATTCCCTGTGTAAGGGGGATGCGTTCCCCGATATCCCCCAACAGCATTCCCACCTAGGCATATTGGCTCCAATTCGCTGTTTCTGTGTCTGTCAGACAGCTCTTGGTTTATCACTGCTCTGAGTGCATGTTGCTGTAAAAAGGAATGAGGCTGCTATTTATTGGCTGTTAGTGGTACCATATAACTCATAAAGCGAGTAAGTTTTTGCAAAGCAATATATGAGTGAAACTGATAAGAAGTCCAGGTAGACAGTAAGTAACATAACAATGAAATTCAGCCTCTGGGATTATTGTCCACTTGTGTCGTGGAACAATATCTGTTGGATATATGTGAGATGTCAGCTTTTATTTTCCCTATTAAATAAAGTGTTTTATCTGGAGTATGTTGGAGCTTTCCTATTGAAGTGCCAACTGCTACCCGAGTAGGATGAGCTGGTGTAGTTCAGGACAAGTGTGATTTGACTGCAGTGGGAGCTTGGTGTCACCTTGTTGATAACAAGTAAGGTATGTTTTGTGATACTAATTTAGAATCAATTGAAATCAGGAAAATGTGTATATTCCTTCCTAGAATTGTTCTTCCATGAGAAGGGTTGTGGGTTTTCCCCAACTATTTTCCTTAGATATCTGAGTAATTTGTGAATAAAAAATACTGATGACCTTTGGATGATTTACTATAGCATGCTAATAAAATGAGTTTATATAACTGTTGTGAAAATTCGGAAGCTAATCTTACTTCATCATGTTGTTCAACAATTTTAGAGCGTAGGTTTAGTCTTCAGTAATAGAAGGTCATTTGGAGTTAAGAAGCTTATGTTATTTGTAGTTACACAGTGTAATTTGAACAGTGTAATTTTGTAGTGTATCGCATACTGCAATATGTGTAAACTGTGCAAATGTCTAAACTGTGTGCATTTGGTTAGGTGTTGTGGAACCTTATAGAGACCTGGAGTGTCAAGTTGTTTGGCATTCGGCGTTCCACTCTCCAGACACAGGAGAATTCAACTTGTGTGTGCACCAGGGAAACACAATCAAGTTGAAATGTTTTGCAAAGGTAATACCTCTTTAGAGTGCAACCTGTGTTATGCTGTTTAACAAACATTCTTAAATATGTTTCTGTGATTGTATATTCCAAAAAAAAATGCTCATGCTTTCTGTTTGGCACATGCCACATTCTTCTTCCAAAGAAATGAAGATCATGATGGGGGTAAAAGATACTTTGACTTTGTCTTGCTCTCAGATTCTCAGAATTTTTTGTCTCTAATTTCTCTTCCCTGTGGTGATATACTTCCTCTGACATCTCCAGCAAGTGGTTCTTATGATCCCACAGTCTTGCAATCTTTTACAAAAGCTATAAAAGAATTGCTCATTTTGACTTAGTTTAGTAAAGCAAAGGTTCAAATGTAATATGATAGTTGTTAAAAACATGCTAAAGGAAAAAATCACAGAGGAGAAAAAATGTTTCAATGTATGGATAACTTCAGGTTAATGGTTCTCAGTTAGGTGTAATGTCACTTGTCATTTGTAGATGTTTTCTGATCATTTGAAAAGGGATATTCTGGGTATAGTCTTCGAAACAGTGGTGGGAAGAAGCCCAAATTTTAGCTGGAGTAGAAGGGACCTTATGATAAGATCATCCAAAAATAAGAAATCAAATTTATTTGAAGCAGTTGGTGTCTTGTGTTGTGTGTGAGGACTGCCAAAGGGCCTGGATTGTTTCCTGTTGTCAGGATCCTCTAGAATTCCCCCTTTATTTTTCCCTTCTTTTGAGTGTTCTTCTTTATTTTTGTATTAAGCTTTTTTTTTCCCCCCTCCATATTAAAAGAGGTAGCAAGCTGTGTTAGAGTAGTGAAGCTTTGAAATTTCTAAAGTATCCTGTCCTGCTGGCAAATTTAGGATTAAATGAATTAATGGCACTGAGGGTAGAGAAATCCCTTGGAGACTAAAATACACAAGCATATGATCTCTATCCCAGTACTGCCTGGAATTGGAAGAGGGAAAATGAGAACTGTGCCCTGTTACTGTGCTCATCCTTGAGGAGGAGCCTCATATTTTGTTACCCATTGTTTGAGGTTGCCTGCAGGCTACGTGGACCTTGGATGACTGTTGCTAATTTCTGTTGTTAAATGGATGGCCACATTTGAGATGATGAGGAGAAAATATTTTGCCTGATGTTATAAAAGCAACATCTGGAACATAGAATTGTTAATGAATAATCTAGGTTGCATGTTTCTTACAGGGTACTAGGATACTCTGTATGTCCGAGGAGAGATGTGTATAAATACATATATCTATGTATATACATTTTATATGCATATATATTTATGTTTAGAAATCTTTACATTTTAACTACAGCAAAAGAAGTAATGTGGCAGCTTGTATTTTTCGTCAAAGTTTCCTGGTTACCACTTTAGAAATGTTTCTCCTGTTTCTATAAAGAAATAGTATACAAATTTAAATTGACTTGTTGATCTTAAATCCTTTTTCTGTGTAGTAATCAGTTAAATTTTCAGAATTCGATAAATTTGAGTTCAATAAAATTATTTTTTCTTTTTCTTGAAATACAACTAAATGTGTTTTGGGGTTAGGTTCTGTTCACTTTGAATCTAGATTGCTTGTAGCTTGAGTAAATATTGTCTCACCTTTAAAACCTGTGTTTCCCTATCTGAATACTTACGCATTTCTGCAGGTATATTTAGTTCATTATGTAATGAAAAGAAAAATAGTTTATGCTGAATATTTATTTATGCTTAGTAATATATTATTTACTTTGTTTGTTTTTGATAGCTTGGTCCTACCAGTGTTCAGTTTATACAACAAAGGATACACTTCAATCATGCTCCTTTGGGCTTATGTACTTGCAAGACAGCCATTCTTCAGAATATAGGATACAATCATGCATACTTCCAGGTAAGCTAAAATTATTTTTCACCTATTTAATTTGTTCGGATGTGGGGGAGAAGGGCATTTATTTTACCAAATCATGTTTAAAAATCTATGTTTTAAGCTACTTTGTGTTCTAAGTTGTTTGATATTTAGCTACTTAAATTTTAAGTCTGATTTTCTCAAGAAACAAAATTTATGTGAAAGAAAAGGCACTTAGACTGGGATGGTTATGTATTTTGACAGAGCAAACTCACTAGTCCTTCCAGTCCCTGTGCTCAGACTAGCTGCCCTAGACAGCTAGTCGAATGCTGTGATTAGTCCTGTAGGTCAGCGCTGAGAGGAGGATAGGCAAGGAAGACACCACAATGGGTTACCAAATGAATTCATAGCAAAGGGAACCTTGTCAGTTCTTCTGGATAAGAAGAATAAAATGTTGTGCATATTTACTGTAGTAGGTTCATTTTCAGTGGAATCCTCAGAACTTTTGTTCAAATATTGTTATGGGACTGCTTGATTACTTTCATTTCTATCATTTTTCTTTGGCTTTAGTTATTATTTTGATTTCATTACTTCAGGTGTATCCTGTATGCGTGCAGTAGTAACACTTGCTATAGTCATGCTGCAGCTGATAAACAAAAACAACCTCTCAGGCCTGTGTCATTTCTCTTAAGTGGAGAGGTGGAGGCATGGCCTCTGTCATGAACGCATATGGGTAACTGTACTTTAAAACATTATCTGTGTGGAGGATACATTGTATTTAGTTCTATCCGACTGGATGTAAACAGCCTACTGCTGCTGAGCTTTACCTTGCAGTAACTGGATCTTGTGTCCTATCTTTTTCTTAACTGGCTACTTACAATAACTTAACTCAGTGAAGAATTTATTATTCACTGGTAAGATACTTTGTAGCATATTCTCAAAGCTTGCTAGATGGCATTTCCTAATTCAGTTACTTCCTGAAAATAACCCAAAAAACAGAATGTAAAATTATCAACTTGTGCACAAAAGTTATTTCATAATAGAAACTGATCATTTTGTTTAAGAATCTGATAATGTATTTAGCTGCCTACCTGGGATTTTGCCCCAAACCTCCATGCCGAAGTAAATATCACACATTATGAAGATTCAGATTATAAGGTTGAACATTTTTCCTAGTAAATAACTAATTTTTCTCACATGTTATAAGCCATTGCTTCAATACTTTACGTTTTTGTGTTTGAAGGTTCTTGATTTGAACCCACTGCCTGGAATGATAATCACACCCCCTGGAGGGGTAATACCTGTGGGAGGCCATGCTGATCTCAAAATCTCCTTCACTCCAAATGTGAAAATGAATTTTGATACAAGAGTGGAGGTATTTGAAACTGGAAGAGTGTTGTCTTCTAAGTGTTGTGTTGGTGCTTTGATGCATGGAAGCGTGTGTATGTGTGACCTTCTAAATTTTATCTCCAGTGTTGCAATGTCATAAAAGGAAAAAAATGCTATGTCTGTTGGTGGCCAGTAATCTATTCTAACCCTCGACAGAGCTTTACATTTGGTTTTGGTCTTGCTCTAAAGTATCTAAGCACTTCTGAGTTTGAGCTAATTCTTCTTATACTGTTGGCAGACTCTTGAAACCAGCACTGATTGGCTTCATGTAGTCATGTAGAACTGTCTGTGGCTTTCTTGTTCTGCAAAGTAGCAGGACTTGGAGAGCTGCAGTGTTTTTAGTTTCTTGACTTGCCTTTGTAATTATTACAAGGAGAGACATCTTGGGGAGGATTATTGATATATTTGATTTGATACTAGAATCACAGTAAGCACGTATTTCTGTATGCATGCTTGCTGAACTTGCTATTGGGTAAGATAAGGGCAGAATATGGGGACAATGTTAACATGTGGCTTATCTTTATTACCTTTCCTGACTTTGATTCTCTGTCTTCTGTTGTTGCTTTTGCACAGTGAACCTACTGTTCAGTTAATCCTGTCCCTCCTGACAGATATATTTAACACTGGTCAGAACAGCAGCTTCTATGTCTTTCTATCAATGCCTCTCTAAAGCAATTTGTCCTCAGGTGTATTTACCATTTCTCACTGCTATTGAATAGAAATTACTAACCACTTGGTGCTTTCCTGCTCCAGAAAACTATTCCTTATAGCGGTGCTACTTCCTGCAGTCTTTCGTCTGCAAAAGATTGATCTTTCCTGAACCTCTTTTTCTTTTAGCAATGGAAATTGCTATTCAGATGTGGTATGCCATAGGGAAACTACTGATATAATGAAACAGTTACTTTCATGACAAGTTATGCTGACTATTATACTCTTCACTGTCTATCTTTTTAAAAACTTGTAAGTACAACAAACTTAGTAAGATGAAAAAGTTAAAATTACCTTGTTAACAATCATGCTGTTGTCCATTCAATTAGGTAGCAGTGCGAAATTCAAGAGTACTAGTGCTTAGGATTACTGGATGTGTGGAAGTCCCTGAGATAAACATCAGTGTGGTGAGCATCACGTTTTTATTGTGTCTGTTGATATGATTGGTAGTGTTTTGCTTAATTTAGATATACAAGTGGCTCACCTCTGCTAAATATTTTCTTTTTTTTTCCTATGTGAACTTTCTTTGAGAAATATCAAAGAGAAAAAGTTATGAAGATAAGTTAAAAACTAAATGCAAATGTGATAGTTAAACTAAATGATACCTTACAACTTTAGCCATTGAAACAGACAATCTGGAAAAATGTATTAAAAGGATTTCTTGTAGCAGCCAAAGAGAAGACTACAAGAAGGGAGAAAGGAAGCCACATGTTGACTAAGTGAGGAGAACTTTGTTGATGGTTTAACTGGGCTCCCTTGTTGAATTCTAAATTGTGGTCTTTGATATCTTGAAAAGATTTTTTAAAAAAGGATTGGACAAGGCAGTTGAGATGTCTGGTTAATGCATTATAAATTCAGAGTCTCTGAACAGTACCTTTAGCTTCATTGTTGTTCATGTACATGATTTTGTAATGTTTTGTCCTCAGTTTATTTTTTTTATACTTACAGGAACTGTTTGACTTTGATGGTGTTTATGTTGGTTCTACAAAATCGATTCCCTTTTTGCTGCAGAATAGAAAAGAGTCATGTACCAGAGTGGAGTTTGATTTATCCAAGTACAAGGATTTTGTATTGAATGTTAATGACTGTCCAGGTATTTGCTTTTAGCAGAGAATAATTTTCATGAATTAAAGAACAGAATGGTGCTAATTAATGTTATACAAATTTTACTGATTTTTCACAACTTACAGAAGACCTAAAAATTCTTTGAGAAGTATTCTTTTATATAAATTGTAGGGGGGTCGTCTTGCCTGTAAGATGGCATTTGCCAAAAGCAAGCCTTTGGAAAGTGTCAGCTTGTTGAGAAAGAGGTGTGTGTGTGTGTGTGTGTGTGTGTGTGTGTGTATCTATGTATCTTATTTTTCTTCTTTATTTTTTGCTTGTAACTCTTAAGGCATGTGAAATAAATCAGCCTCTGATTAGTCTTGATCCAATTCAAATAAAAAGAAGAACTATATTTATTGCCTCTTTATGGACTTTTGCCCACTATTCTGGTAGGGAGTGAAACTTATTTCAGCTTCAATAATAAATTTGTAATCCTATGAGGATCTAGGGTTCATTCTCCAAATTCTGGAACTTGTCTTTAATCATAGAAACTCAGCTCTATGTGATGAATAAGTCAGAAAAATATTGTGGCAACCTGAGGCATTTGATTACTTTTTTATTTTTTGCTAGGACTTCTACCGTTTCTTATTTTTCAGTTGTCATTGCTCATCCCTTTTCTACTTAAGTCCTAATATCTCCTTGACTCTTCCAAAACATCTTTATACCTGGGAGAATTTTGCAGCTATTATTATATGGCTTCTTGTCCTTGCAAGCTCAGGAAAATCAGGGCAACTTCTTATGTAACTAACTATACATTGCAACACTGTTTTATATCTTTATGTAGAACTGTATGTGAATGATGACAAAAAGCGATCTGACAAGAACAGAGGCATTACCTTACCATGCAGTAAGTTTTCAAGGGATCAAGGGAAGATATCGGCTTCTAGTTTTTGGGTTTTTTTTAAATTCAAAGAGAACTGTAAGATTCTGTCTAAATCAGAAAAGGGACTGTTATGGGAAAAGACTCATTGCAAGTTGTTTTTATATTGGAGTTTGTGCTTGAAGCAGATAAAGTTGTGTTC
The DNA here is from genome assembly GCA_032353885.1 of Nothura maculosa. Lineage (NCBI taxonomy): Eukaryota > Metazoa > Chordata > Aves > Tinamiformes > Tinamidae > Nothura > Nothura maculosa. The sequence continues at coordinate 4,032,688 of JAUBOD010000375.1, forward strand.
AGACTGGTATTGCTGAAATGGAGCAGTCCCAGGATGAATGCCAAATGCAGAAAAATTTTACTTGTGCACTGTGAATCTGTGCCATGCTCCAGCTAATATTTCTCAAAAGTGAACAAGAATACTTGCAAAATGCAAGAAGCTTTATTAATAAACTTCTCTAGAGTAGATGAAGCTTGAAAGTAATTCAGAAAAACAGTGTTTCAGACAATATTAAGAGGAAAAATATTTAGTTTGCGTTGTTTAGTTAACATTTTTTCCTCACTGGTTCACTTGAGAGCAAATTAATCTTTTCTTCTTCCCCCTAAAAAATTCTGTGCTCCTATATTGGTGGCTTTCATTGGTGTTGCTGGAGGGAGACGCTTCTCAGAATTACTGTCAAAATGCTCATTAGCAATATGATATTCAATTGTAACTTACTGAGAAATTCTTACCATGGAAATACATATCTGCATTATGTCAAAATTAATTTAAATGCTGCAACTATTAGAGCACCAAAGGCAAGGCTGATTGATAGTGAAATAACATCTCTAACGATTCTCAATTTTGTTTGACAGTGGCTGACTTCTGTCCTTTGAAACCTCATTTGTATTTTGTGTACTTAGAAGGAAAGGAAACTCTACCATGTTCATTGTCTTTCATGCCAAAAGAGGTAAGTTTGAGGCAACATTATTATGCTAAATTAATATGATGCTCTTCAGCTCTTCATGATATTTTAATGGTGAGAGAATATAGAGGTCTTAAATATTGTCTGTGACAAAAACATCAAATGGGTGAAATAAACAGGCAAAACATTTTCCTGTAGGTCATATCAAGTTTTGACCTCTGGTCATTCTTGTAGCTTTCTTTTTTTTTTTTTCCCTCCTGTTTGGGTTAAGGAGAGTATCATAGTGTTACCTCTGTGAGCTTGCTATTTATGATAAAATTTTCAAGTATCGTATGTAATCTTAAGCCCTGACTGCAACATTATTTTTCTTTTTCACTGAATGGATGAGAATCACAAAAAATTGAATGACAATAATAGCATTTCTAATGTAAGATATATTTTACCTGGTCAACAGAAAAATGAACACAAGTAGCCTGTGTTGTAGAAAATCTCTCATCGTCCCAACGCCTGTACTAAACACTTCACAATTGCGGTGGTGAACATTGTTGTTTGTTATTTTATACAAATATAATTCTTACACGCCTGAATTTGGTCAACCTCATTCAGAACTAGCTTTTCTATTGCAGATATGTTGTACAACAGAGTTCATATCTTGCATTTAATCATTGAGACATTCTTATTTATTTATGCATATTAAAACTTGTGCTCAATCATGTTTACAGGGTCCCCAGGGAACACTAGTCAGCTGTCAAGCAGTCAAATTTAGGCACATTATTAAACCCCATTCTAACAGTATGCTGTTACTTGAAAGGTAAAATTTAGGCCTCACTAAAGCCAATGTAAGACTCTTATTAAATCTAACAGGTTCATGGTTCTGTATAGAATTTCTGGGCTGTTGGTTTTCTGTAAGTGTGAAATTCAAACCAGTTAAACAGTAACTGTGATGAAGGAAGATACATTTTGGCTTGATAGAATGGGATTGTGGGGAATAGAAAAGCCTTTACAACTGAAGAGAAACAGACAAAATAGTGTAGAACTGTGTACAACAAAATGAGGAAAAGTGATTGAACTTTTAATAATTAGGTACATTATCATTGCTTTCCCAGCAAGTTTCAAAACCTAATTAGATTTGATTTTTATTTTGCCAGTGAGGGCTTCTGAAGCTTTGAAGCTGGTTTTTTTGTTCTTTTAAATTGAAGCACTATGTCTGAATAGTGTTTTCTTCAAGAATATGTTTTAATAAGAATTAAACATTTTTATATATTTTATGTGTTCTTGAAAATTTTGCTTGTCTATAGAAGTGAGAAACAAAATACTGTTCCATAATTGCTTGTTAGCTTCTAGTAAACCATAAGTATAATAATAAAACAGAGTAAGGAAACAGTTGCTGGAATTGTAATGGCTTTCTGTAAGAGCTCTTCAGATCTCCTAGATTTCTTTTTTTCTTTCTGCTTCTTATTTTGTGTCTGCTTTTGATGAGTTTGCTGTGTTTGTGGATTAGATGGGAACAAGATAATGTCTGTATGGTTAACATTAAAACCTAGCTAAACTAGCCATTAAATATATTTTATTGTGTAGATGCTGAACAGAAACAGAAAGTTTTGTCAGTTCTATAAGACTAGGATGCCACAAGCAATGATTCAATAATCAAATTGCCCTGTGGGTGATAAAGGAATGGCTGTTATATAGTGTGTATTAGATATTAGACTTAACAAATAACATAATTTCTCTTTAAAGACCTCAATTTCAATCCACTTTTATAAAACAAATTAAATTAAAGCCTTCAAATACTTCACAAGATTTATTTCTAATTTAGGAGTTAGGCATATTTTCTTTTTTTATTTCCTTTTTTATTTATTTTCAGGTCAATAGCTAGAAGTAAACAATTGTGTACACATCTATGTGTACACTAGTACAAGATTAATTCTAGTACAATATTAATTCTCAAAATCATTAAAAAAAAAAACAAAAAAATTCCATACTATCAAGCTATCAAAACAGGGACTTTGTCTCCCAGTACTTCTTTTCTGATCACTGTGCTCTATTATGTTTTTTTTTTCTTGTGAAACTTAAGGATAGATCTAGAGCAGAAATTTGCCCTTAATAGTACTGTAAATTCCAGTGATAAAGTAATATTTACAAAAACTTTTGAAATTAAGAAGATTCCTTATGCTTAATTTCATTTGTCATTGCAGCTTCTGTTCAATATTAAGGTTACTTATTGGCACGTATCTCTGAAAAGTATCATTTGATAATGGTGATGTGGTAATATACCTGAATGTTAAGTGGATGCCAGTTGGCTGTGTGATTTAATTATGATTATAAATACTGCTTAAAAATGTTATTATGTTTAACTTGGATCTGTCTTGTAGCTAGTGTGTTTAGAACATAAAATACATTGTAGAATATACTACATCTATTGATCTAGTTTTCTCTATAGGTTTATCTGATTTTTTTTTTAATCAAATAATGTCTTCCAGTCTTGAACTTTTTTTTTTCTTAAAAAAAGGGAATAAAGAATTTAGTACATTAAAAAATATATATTTAGAAAAGGATATTATCCCATGGAGTCTTATTTTCATAACCTTGTATAAATTGCTGCTTTGATGAAATATCTTTAGCTTGGTTTCCCCTCCTCTTCCTCCCACCACTCTCTGTATTTCCCTGCTTGTCTCCCTTTGCCCTCAGGCCTGGATGAGCTCCCTGTACACCCAGTGCTCCCCGCTGCTGCAGGGGCATTGCGGCCTGCCGGGCTTGGGCAAACCATGCCCACGTAGGACAGGCTTTAAACAACCAACCCTTTTGTGCCCACGAGCTAAGAGCTGCCTGCACTAACTCTGACTTGTGTTAAGAGAAAATAATATTGAAACTAGATGTGCTGTGCAGTATAACACAGCTAAAGGAAGCATCTGGATGGACGTGTATGAACATCTTTTCCCAGATGCTGTGGCTTATCTTTAATTTAACTCCCGCACAGTTGATTACTAATAAAAAGCAAAAAGCATCTCTTATGGTAATCAGAAACTTGAGTTTTAATTACTTTTGAAATACTATTTTAAAAATACTCTTAAGACATTTCCTGTTGGATATGAGTTTTCCTTATTGTTCTAACACACCTAGATTTTATCTTTAACTGAATCTCTTCTCTTTTTTTTGTGTTATTTTTTGAAATTTCTATCTGGAAACAACTATGATCTTCTCTGTATATTGAACTATGTTTATATAGTTTTCACTAACATTCCTAATTCTTATTTCCTGACTCTCCACTGAACAGCTGTTCCTCTAATTGCAGCACCATTTTGGGGACAAATTCTCTTATCCAGCTTACCTCTCAGCTGCTACAAACCTTCTGTATCCCCTTGAGATGAGTTCTTTTCTGTCTTCCTTCTGGTTCTACTAAAACCTCCTGTGGTTCTTGTTTCCATTACTGACAACGTTGCTCTGTGAAACAAAAAAAAATGTATTTGTGCTGCTGCTAAAAAAATTAAGTACTAGAAATAAGTTTTAAAAAATCCTTCCAAAATGTTCATGTCCTGGCATGTCTGTTAAGCAGCATCTATAAAACGAGAAATCTTCCAGGATCCCAAACAGAAGAAGATGGAGTTGGTGCTTGGCATTGAGGCTCGGATGCTGCGAATGAGGCCGGTGCTTGCATTAATATGGATTTCCCGTTGCTGCAGCCTCTCAGAAGGCTTTAGAGTTGACAGGCTTCTTTGCAGGAAAGAACTGAATGTTTGCACTCATTGGCAGTTATTAGCCAGAGCAGTATTTGAAAAACAGTATTAAAAATATGTATAAAGAGGTAAGCTGGCAAATCTTTTTTTCAATATACTTCTAAAGAAGGATCTCTCAAACAGTGATTTCATTTCTTTTTCTCAAATGTGTAGAAGGAGGCTGACGGAGCCAGGAGTTTGTTTTGCCAGGCTGAGTTCTTACTTCCCATGCTGAGGAGAAAAAAGATATTCTTGTAGTTAAAGATAATTTTGTCTGCTTGGCCAAATACCTGCTGAAGCTCCTTCTTTTTCAGCTTTAGTCACAAGTAGGATCCTAAGAACTAACATAACTTAGTTACTGAGACTTATTGTTGATAATTCTGCTGACTGCTGGCATGGGCTATGGGCTGCCCTCAGCCGCTGCATCACGTGGGTTCCACCAAGGCGAAAAGGCCAAGGAAGGTGCAGGAGGGGACAGTGCTTCAGCAAGGCCTGTTCTTTTGTTCTTTTTTTCTGTTCAAAAATAACGAATTTCAGGATCTTGGAAGGAAGACAAAATATGCAGCTGTGTAATACTGGAGCCCACGAGGCTTTTATTGAGATAAATGGAGCAAGTCACACCTGTCAGAGTTTTGTGCTTGGACGTTTTGTAGGAAAATGACAGTTAAAGGTGGGTTTTTTTTTTGTTTGTTTCTTTTTTTTTGGCAGTTGGAATGACGTGTTTTTTATGAGAAAAACAATTCATAGTGTAGGGAATGAATTTTTATGGAAATTCTGCAGCTGTGGAATCACAAAATATGGTGCATTGTCTGTGTGCAGAGAAAGAGTTTTGTTTTGAATGATGGTTTTGGGCACATGCTACATTATTCATTATAAAAGGCTGCTTACTGGTGGTGCTATAAAGGTGAGAAATTTTAACTGCTCTATACACAAAGATTTGTGTATGTTTTCAAGAAAAAGTTTATGTTAAGTCTGAAAAGAGGCTGTGTGTAGATTGTATACAGCTGAGGAATAAAGTCTCTGGATCTTCAGTGCCACTTAATTAAATTTTAATCAAACTGCTTTTTTATTTTAAGTGCACATTAGATTTCATCCTCTACTATCACTGCAAAATTTATATGCTAGAGTACCATAAATAGATTTAAAAATCAGCCTGAACCTGTAGATTTAGTGACTCCCAATGATGCAAGGTACAGTGTAAATGAATCAATGTATAATTACAAGCGCAGTATCCTTTACAGGCTTACTTTACATCAATTCAAAATTGTAAATTAGTTTGCACATTTAATTGCAATTCCCTATGAAATTGTACTATGAAAGCAGGTTCTATAATTTTAGGGAAATGTTGCATATTTTTCATGCTTAATAAACTAGCTGAATCCTGTGTTTGACAGCAGAATTTTACTCAACCTTGAGAATACATGCTGTACTACAATACTAATCAGCAAAATACATTTTACAAAATGTACCATTGCACTGGAGAACTTAGTAAATATAGAGTTGAAGTAACTGCCTTCCAAATTTTTTTGAAAATTTACTAAAACCGATTTTTTTTTCATCTTGGATTAAGTTCTGCATCTCGCTACTCGCTGTAAAAAGCTCTACTTGATTTTATCTTTATATGCAATACTTTAATTTAAATGAGTTTGGGTAGTAGACCTTTCTTGTTAAGACAGATTTCTTAAAATCAACAATTTTTTAAAAAAAAGTGTTTTAGGAATTCCAACAGAGCCTTTCAGGACATTTTTATTTTTTTAAATGCCCACTAAATTAATGTTTGAAAGAACATGTGTTTTGTTTTAAAAATTGTTATCTTCTGATGGTAGTCTAGACAAGTATGTCTTTTTCTGACATCCTTTAGAGATGTTCTGTTTGAGCCCATAACAAAATAATGCTTGTTCTAAGTGAGTGTTCTCTTCAGTGCTTATTTTGAAGTCTTTTAACTGCTGGCTCTCCCATTCTATAGATGATACTTCCTTTCCAATTAACCTATATAATTAGCTTGAATCAGAACAGGAAAAGTATTTCTTGCAGTGTTGTGAACAACTCTAAGGGTTCTGGAAAGAATGGTATATCGTAAGCTGTTCTATTTAGTCCTACTTGTCCCCTCATCCCAGCTGAGCATTATCTTGCCTGTTTTGTGCAACCTTCAGAAGATATCCCAAAAATTAAATTTGGAAAGTAAAAAGAAATTTGCAAGACCATTACAGTAATAGTTTAAGGATTTTTTCTTCTTTTAAATTTTATTTTCAGGGGGCATAATCTTGTAAGAGAGAATTTTCTGTTCAGAGTTTTAAAGATTAAGTGAACCGTATAAGATTCCTGAAAATGAAATGACATTCACTCTTGCAAAATGAACTATTAAAAAAGGACAATTGAGTGATAATTCTGATAATTTTGGCAATAAAGTGTTTATGTGTACATATATATGTGAATTGTAATACAATATGTAGACTTTTTTTTGAATTATTTTTCATTCTAAGTATTAATTGGTGAATGCAAATTTAAGGCAGAGGCAGAGGTACATATGAATGAGAAAAGATCTTTGATTTGTTCTTTATTATGCAAATCCAATTTTATGAGCTATATTGGCTACAAATTTACACTGGAAAGCAGCTTCTCACACTGTGGAGGGAGATGCATCTCATTCTAGCTTTTAATTATGTTTTAGTTATGTCATTGGAGCAGATATTCCTGATGAAACATAAATTGTGTTGATGAAACTTGTGGAGTAACTTTTGAGATGTTAGATATAGAAGAGCAAACCATATTATGAAATTTTTACTCCATTTTTATCATATAACTTAAGTGTTAATTACTAAAGATTCTCAGATGGCATTCATCACCTTCAATTTGGAAAGTGTAATTCAAGGTTACAAAAGTTAATCACTGGATATGAAATATTACCATAGTTCATCAGTCTGTGGTGCTATTAGTAAATCCATGCTTTCCTCTTGCAAAACACCAATACATGAAATCTGCCAGGAGCTCATATTATTTGCTACAAACTTTGCCGGAACCCAGAACATAGCAGTTCTGCAGAGATGCTTCTTTTAACACTTTGTGTTGATTCTGTGGTAGATTAATAAGTGTTTGCAGAAGTATCTGGATTAAGAGAAAAAGGTTTCCTTACTGTAATTTGTGTCCTGGTCACTAACACATGTATGAAAATCAAGCCCTTTGCACATTTATGCAAGCATTATGTAGCATTTGAGAGTATGTAAATGCTTTATAACTTCCTTGGACACCCAGTTTTGCTGAAGTTTTTGAGAAGTCCACAAATTAAAGGCCAGGATACTTTCTCTCTTCTGTTAGACCATTTTAGTTATGTTTGGTAACTGACCACCTCTCTGCAAAGTTTGAAGGGGACTTCTTTAAACTTGTGTAACTCTGTTTTGCTCAGTTTTGGTTATGTGTTTGTGGCCATCGTTACAAAAATTTCTCTCAGAAGGATAGTTAGAAAGGAGCAAGACACGATGATGATGTACTGGAAGCCTTATCTATAGCTGTGCTGCTAACCCTAATGCTTTGAGGCCTGCAGTTTTTGGCTTGGTGGCACAAGATACCTGGTCTTTGAATGCTTAAATGACTGATACTTAGTGGTAGTAGATCCACATCCTATTAGTATTGTTGTAAGCTTAATTTTATAATGTCTCAATACCTTTTGAATGATAATACTATTCAGATAGCTTAGAACATGCTTGCTGTTCTTTCTTTGAAAAAATGACCACAATGGTGTTTTTGTCCTTTAGGTGGCAGCATATGACTTTGCTCTTCCAGTTAATATTCCTCAGGGTGAAGTTTCCTGGTCACAGGAAAGCTCTATAGCAGCAACTCCTATTGGATCTGTAAAGCACATCGTTTCTCCTCGGCCCCAAGCGGTGACTGCGCCGGCTCCTGTTTGCAGAGTGAAAGCAGTTGGTAGGTAAACTAGGGATATGAACAAATGATGGATGCTTGTATTTGTAGTGATGTTCTTCCTTGTATTTTAACTGCAGGGAATTGCTATATATATGAAAAAAGCTACAGGATTTAAAAGACTGAAACTTACTTAATTATTTGTAATTTGTAAATATCTTGGAAATATGCAAAATTTTCAAATCTAAAAATGTCTTTTAAAATGTGCTACTATTTCTAAACATAAGTATGCTGGGAAAACATGTAAGTTCCTACCATTACTATTTACTTGCATCACATTCTCAGAAATTTGATAAAATATTATTTTAATAATGTTCAATTTTTTTTCTACTCAGTCATTAATAGTTCTGGAACTTAACATATGGACCTGATATTTCCAGTAGTTCATTTCTAAGGTATAGGAAAATAGTATATCATAATCTTTCCAGTGGCATCTTGTAAAAACTAGGAGCTCCAGCTATATTTAAAACCCTTTTAAAATGTCTTCCAGCATGGCCCTGATACAATCTGGAGACAACTGCTGATAATTCTCTCCTTGTAGTTCTCCATGCTTTTATCTGCCCAACCAGACTCTTCTGGACCTTTCAAAAGGGCCCTTTCAAAGGGCCTTTCAAAATTTGTTTCATGCTGAAAGTTACAGGAAGAAATTTTATCTTAGATGATTTTTCTCAGCGTTTGTATGCAGCGTTTCCTGCATAGTCACCTGTCAGATCCTAACAGTCATGTAGACCTGTACCTGCTTAATAAGCTTGAATCCACTGGTTTTACTCATCTCCATGTTTTGATGTATATTCGCAGTCTATTGGAGAAGGAGATTTAAGTGCAGAGCATAACCCTGGGATGATGTTCCTATAATGTTTAAAAATTTCAGGAGCACTAAGGGGTAAAGGCAATTCCTATTTCTTCAATTTTCTCTCTTTCTCTTTTTTTTTTTTTTTCTTTACGCTATGGGGCTTTACTTTTGAATAAGACTTCCCTTGAAGACTGTGAGACTTCCTTTAGATCCTATGATGGAAATAAATTCATGTTGAGCATGTTTACACGTATTTAGTTTAAGAACATGCAGATTAATTCATACATATGCATGAGATTTATAAAACATACCTCTAAATAAAAATGATGACTCAAACTGACAGATTGATAACGCAGAAGTGATTAAAGTAAGCTTGAAATTCAAGCAAAAGTTTACTGCTGTTCTGTTTTTTTTCTTTTTTGTGGAGTAATGATTCTGTACGCAGGAAGTCTTACTAATAAATGGCAATTGTATCTAAACCTGTGCATGGATTTGTAGTTCCACATAGATTTGTAGTTCCGTTCCGTAGAAAGTAGATAGAATAGTCATCTGTCCAACCAAAGCATTTTCTTCAAAGCAGCAGTTTAGCCCAGCAACAAGTAATGATATTATACTTTCAGTATGTAAAAACAGTAGATAAATTAAAAGTGTGACTTTTATTGAGCACTCAGTATTTCACATAATCATATTTATGGAGGTAACTAGCCAAACTGTTTGTATTTAAATATATCAAATTTATAGGGTTACTACATTCTAACAACTTTAAAATGGTGCTTGCTATTGATTCAGTGATTCAGATTATCACTTTAGAAGTGGATAAGTTGCATTTTTCAAGTTCTAAGTGCTGATTCTGCAAACATGCCTAATCTCACTGCTCTGTGCAATATGGTGCCTATAAATTCCGTTTAAATTTCTTTTCCTATAGAAGTGCTCTCCAATTGACTAGGATTCAGATAGGGTGGCAGGATTGAGATGGGATTTGCAGGATAGTGCAGTATTAATATTTAGAGTTGATTAGATCAATTCTCTCTTCCTTTTAAATTATTTCCTAATCCACTTCTCACATTATGTAAATATTAATATTGCCTGTATTTCTCTAAAATACAGCTGTATAAACTCTACAGATTATTCCTGTTTGAAAGTAGGAACAAATTCTGCCCAGTAGAAGAAAATGATTACAGGGAATGTGCTCATCATTCAAGTGCTCTGCATCTATGCCAGACAAGGGACTTCCTCCCTGGGTGTGAAACAGACTTGCAGATTTTAATAAAAATTTGCAATGTGCTGGCCGGGTTTATTTGCAAAAGAAAAGAGGCAGAATGAAGGCTCTTATGAGAATACTTATTTGTTTTTCTTAATCCTCTCTTTAGAACTCATCTTTTATCATCACTGTGTTATTCTAGGTGTGTGAAATGAAGTGCTCTTCTAATAAATCTATAAATATTTTGTGATGAATATTGTCAGACCATAAAATGAGTCTTTTCTTATATTTACTTGGAATTTACCATATTTCAGTTTGGGCCCCATTGCTTCTTGTCATGTCACAGAGCACAAGTGAGAAGAGTCTGACTGCCTTCCTTATGCCCTCCCATTTGAAAAGGTCTCTCTAGCCATTCTCTTCTCCAGGCTAAACAGTCTCAGCTCTTCTCCCCTTATCTCCTTCCTGCTCCTTTCTTGGGTTTGCTGAGCTATGTCTGTGTTGCTTGTAGTGGGGAGCCCACATCTGGGCACAGCAGTACAGATGTGATCTTGCTATGGCTGATTACAGGGGAAGGATCATCTTCCTCAATCTGCTGGCTCTCTTCCCCTTTTCTCTGTGGGGCTGTATCCTATGACATTCTTCCTACAGGTTCTTGAGGATAGATGTTATAAGTCTAATGGTCAAATCTGAGGTCCCTTTTTAGTCCTCCAAATGTAGTAGATAAATGCGATCACTTGCATATGACTAGAGGGTTGTGTTAAGAAATTTAAATTACAATAATTATGCATACAGTATATTGCCAATAAAAAGAGTAGAGATTTAAAGCAAGTAAAGGCCTACTATTTTAAATATGTACAGAAACAATAGTTCTACTGTAAGATTTAGGAAATTTTGTTGAGTTATGTCTAACCTTTGCCACTTGTTTCTTCCAACAGTACTTACATCACCATTGGAGTTCTCCTCAATGGAACTTACATTTTCACTGCATTTAGGGAATAAATGGTCTAACGTAGCTGAAGAAAGTCTGAATTCTCAGGTATACAGGTGTTGTAATTAATCTTGCCTTTATTCATTTTTTTAATTTGAAATGAGGTGGGGAAAAAAGAGATCCATAACTTAAATCTTAATTTGTGATTTTCTGTGCTTCGAGTTTGTTTGTTTGTTTGTTTGTATCAGTTTTTTCCCACCAGCATTCTCATGAGTTTTGACTTTTATGCTGGACTATCTTTTGTGACTAGATTTTTTTCTAAAACTCAAAATTGGGCTCATCCTTGCTTTCTGATCTGTGAAATAAATCATGTGCAGCATGAAAACTGACCTTGGATTGTGTAAGAGATATCTTAGTTGTGAAGACTTTCTGCCTCTACCTCTTCTAGTCAATGCATCGTGGTAGTCAGTACATATAAATTGCTACCGTGTTTTTTGGTGCCGTGGTTTGTGCCACGTATCGCTCTCCTAAATGATTCTTGGTCTTCATTTAGGACCTTAGTTGGAGAGAGGAACTAAACAAGGTGCTTGGCCACAGCAGTTGAAAACAATTATTGTTCTTTGGAAGGAAAGTGAATCTCTTTGAATGTGGTGAGGGACTGCCAGACACTCAGTCTTTAGACCCAACCAACTTTAATAAACTAGATTCTTCATTGTTCTCTATTGTGTTCTTTCAATCTGATCTGATTGCAAAACAGTTAACATTAGGTACTAAGAAATGTAGCATAGTGCTTATTACTTTTCCTTATTCATGATTTCCCTTTTTCCATAAACATTTACAGAAACTTGACTTGATGAATATCTCAAGGCAGCAGTTGACATGGAAATTGACCTGTGTTAGCTCAAAAAAAGCAAAAGAAGACGGTATTTTTAAATTTAATCTACAGACTGGATTTCTTGATCCAGGACAAAAAATCAGTATCTCTGTATCCTTCTGCCCTCGTAAGTATTTTTTCTGAATTCTATGCATAGCTTGTTAAATGTTCATTTTTATAGGATTGCTTAAATCCTTCCTTACTGCCAATCATAAATAGAACATTTCTTGCTGAGCTTTGAGTTAATATGCCTAGATAACCAAATGAAATGACAAAGGAAAGGTGCTTTGAAGTTTTTAGAAATGAAGACAACTGCAGACCTAACACAAGATGCTGAACCACTTGGCCAGCATTATTTGGAAAGCCTTTTTGTGTATACTGGATCTCAAAGGGCTAGAATACCTGAATTATTTTCAATACTGCCATTTAATGTGCATTTCATTTAACTAAATTAAATGCAAAAAGCTTCCAAGAGTACCTGGTGTGTGTGTGTGTGTGTGTGTGTGTGTGTGTGTGTGTATGTATATGTAAGATGTTTTTCTGAATAGCCATAATTTAGGTGAGAGTAGAAATTTCCTTTTTCTAAAAACATAAAATCAATGTAGATAGAGTGTTTTCTGAGTAGGGTATTTTCTAGTAGTAGTAGTAGAACATAAAATTTTCTGATGTATTCTAAGTAAAGCATATGCTATATAATATTTTTTGCTAAATTTGGGGCGTGCAGGAAGATGTTAGGATATTAGGATTCTACCTTCTTCTGTCAAGTCTTTAGGAGTCAGCCCAATGTAACCTTGCGTGTCAGCTGGTAAAGCCAAGTGATGCCTGCAGCACTTCCTAGGACTTAAAGCTGTATTGACAGTTTAGATGCCCTACTGGTAACTCCAGCAGTCTCCAGGGGAAAATGAAGGTTGTATTTTTGTAGGATCTGATTCTGAATCAGCAGTTGACAATACCTGTCATAAAGAAAGATACTGGTATTATTTTTGATAAATATGACTGAACCCTAATACTACTTCATGCAGCAGCCAGGTAGGGATCAGGTACTGATGAATAAATGAAAGAGAACAGTCATGGGATAATCCTACTGAACAGATATTTATATTGTGGGGCTGTATTAAAGTCTCTCCTGTAAATGCTCAGAAGCTAGAATGCCTACAAAGCAGGTACCAACATGCAAGAAAAAGCTGGTGTTCTGAATTACTAAATAAATTGTATGTATAAATGCACACATGCATATATATATATATATGTGTGTGTGTGTATGTGTGTGTATATATATATATAAAGATGACTGATAAATAATTATTGTAATTTAAGGTTATTTATATCTGCACTGTTTTTCCAAATGCTCTTGTTTACCGAAAATAATAAATCACTGTAAGAATCAATTGCCTTTAATTCAATGTTCTAAGTATTTTCCCATGATTTATAGCCTGCTTGCAGTATACCTTCCCTGAAAATAATTACTCTTTCTTGAAATAGCACATTAGATACAGCAAACCCCCACAGGAGACCTAATTAAGGAGTATGTTGTGCTGATTGCCCTTGTAGGTTTGTTCTCTAGAGCTGTAGAATGGGCTGATCAAGCCTTAAAATAAGCTTTATTATAGGAATTTGTTTAAATATTCCAGCGTGTTTACTGAGAGTAAAAATTGCTAGGCTTCCATGTACTCTAACAAATCATGCAAAATTTTAGATAACATGTGGTAAAGCTTCCTTGTCAGGGCAGATTATTCAGTGTAATAGAGATTTTCTAGAACTGAAACTGTATTAATTCAATCCTTTCTCCAATGCAATATACTATAGAATATATGTATAGCGTTTCTATATGTGTATGTATATATATATGTATATATATATGTATTTCTATATATATATGTATATAGCATTAATGATAAATGAACAGTTTCACTGTCTCGTACTGTGCTGTACAAAACTTCTGCCTGCAGCGCAGGAAGAGGCAATATAACTGTCCTGTGGGATTTCCTGTGGCAAAAAAGTCAAGAATACTCCAATGAGTTAAGAGGGATGCAGTGCCCCTGGAAGGTGTGATGATTATGCACAGGTGGCCAGCATGCCCTCCATCTTTTACCGTTCTTACTGCAACAAGACCACAATAACTGCTCTCTAAGAGTATCTGTGAGAAAATGTTTGGTGTTGGGTGTTTGGTTTGCTTTGTTTTCTCTTTTTTATAGGACCTGCCTGTAAGGTATGGCTACTTGCACCTTTTCTCCTTCGTATTTCAGAATAAGCAGGTTCTTCATTGGCATTCATTTGTGTTAAAGATGTGCATATCATATTTGCAATTTGAATTCCTGTGAAGTTCACGGCAGCTGAACTGGATATGTTTATTTGAAGGACAAATATAGAAAGTGAATAACAACCTGATATGACCTTAAGAGGGTAAAAAGAGCAGGTGGTGGATTTACTTTCTTCTCACACTTAAAATATCAAAAAGTAGGCTAATACACAGTCAAGGTTTCTGGAAGAAACCTTAGACTCCTGCCGATAAAGAACAGGAAGGGACATGGAGATATTTAAGGATGGAGCCTTCTTAAACTGAATTAATTCTTAAAATAAGTGGAGTGGAGGAAAGGCAGGTGTTTTTTATCTATTTCTCCTACAAAAATGGGTGAACAGTCTCAGGAGAAAAGCTTATGCATGTGCATAGCTCCCTTTTGACAGAGATGTGATCTCTGTTTATGTTCCTTTTAAGGAGGGATCTACAGAATTGATAGCTCCAGTATAGTATGCTGGAGAGTTTTCCCTGAGAGCATTCTGAGCTGCCTGGGCTTTCTAGTGCAAATTAGAGTGCAAGTGAAGCAGCTCATAAATACGTGCATATGCTCACTTGCAGGAGTCTTTCAGAGCTCCTTTCCTCAGAGGATTTTTGTTTTCTGAAGCAAAGTGGTGAATTCTTGTTTTCCATAATAACTAAATCCAGAAACAACAAAGGGGAATTTACCTAAATCAAAATACAAATCTTTTTTCAGCCACTGGCAAATTCAGATGGGCAGAGTAACCAGGACTGTAAAAGCTCCCTTAGGAAATGTTTCTGGATCTCTTGTACTTCTTGTTGTCTATTGTATAAAATTGATGGTGTTAAATCAGAATCGTTACAACACCTGCCCTAAAAACTTGAGTATTTGGAGGGGCAAAGCATGTAACAAGATGGAAAGAAATGAACAGATATTAGTCTAAGGAAAAAAGATTTAACAGTAATCTAAAAAAGGTGTTTATATCCATTCTCTGTGAATGTGTCTTGCTTTTAAATTGTATGGTGTTATTCTCCAGCACCCTAGCTGGTGAATTCACTGTATGGAAAGCTGGAATCCAAATGTTGTACCTGGAGAAGACTTCTGCTGCAGGATACTTACTCTTTGGGGGCTAATAAGGCAGGGAGTTGAGGAACTCCATTCCATGGCCCTTCCTTTGCTGTGTTTTTCATAGGTAATGAAAAGACATTAGCTAAAGAAGTTATTATTTGACCATATATTTCTCAGTTCCACATTTTATCTGCAGAAGAGCTGGGAGCTCATGACTTAGTGCTAGTTGAAGACATAATTCTCAATAATTTCCAAGTCAAGTTAAATGTTTTGAATTTTTCTGGGCATTTCAAACTAATAAACAAAACTTAGTGAGATGGTACACTTTATGTTTGGTCTTTGTGAGAACTGTATCACAACATACTGTATTCTTTATTTGTTTCTTTATTTCTTACATTCTGCATACGGTCCTTAATATGTTTGTATAACATGTATGTGTTTACATAGAATTTTGCATTTACTAAATGTGTGAAGCCGCATACAGATTGATCTGTTTCACAAGTGGACTGTTTCTTGGCGTAAGCTCTTTATTCTCCCCACAAAGTGAGTCAGTGTTTCTGTGGAGTTTACATGTGGTCATGTTGTTGACTGGCTTGTTTTATTGGGGATGAAAAGTTTGTGCAGAAAAGCGCAATACAACTATTTTATAACTTTTGATAGCTTGACCTTGGGAATACAGTTAATACAAATATTTTTAAATGTGAGAGGTAGTACAAATGACTTATTCTTTGGTACTGAAATCTGACCTTGCAGTTTCCTTCCTTTAGTTGTGGCATTTATTGGTCATGGGCTGTCACTTTCCATTACTGCGTGATCTAGAAATACAGGAGTGTAGGGTACCAGAAGCACAGCTTAACTAGAGCACAATGGTAGGAAATTAATTTGTCTGGTTCACATATAACCTGTATAGTACTGGCCATCTTTTCTTACAGGCCTGCCAAATGCTCTGTGGCACTTCATATATCTCCATGAACTTCTCTGACTCTCACCTACCTTTTCCTCTTAAGAGTGCCAAGTGCCTGAGAAAAGAAGAAAAAAAGGTTTTGCTTCCTTGCTTTTTCAAATCCTAGCATTGCAGCCCTCTAGCTTTCTTAGTGTGTTCTCTCCTAAAGCTGATTTCGATTTAGCAGGGAACTAGCCATATTCTGTGAGCATTGCAGCAAGCTCCCATTTCATCTGGCTTTTACTTTGAGGATCACGATTGCTGTTTTGATCTGAAGGGCTCTGCTGGCCACACTGTGGGCAGGTAGGAGGCTTCCATGAAGCTCCTCTGGCATCATCTCCACAAAGAAATTGGCTCTTAGGAGGAGGAAATAAGATAAAATACTTGGAAGAGAGCAGGTTTTCTGTTCTGTGTATGCGAACAACAGCAGCTGTTTCTCAGTCTGTGAAAAAGATTTTTGGAGCTGAAGAGCTTGCTGTAGCATGTGTGCTCATGCAGAAAAACAAAATGGAGATTATTCTTTTTTCCTCTTTCTCTCCTTCTTAAGCTCTTAAAGTGATGTTTGTAGGTTTGTAGTTCATACTTACTAATCTGTGGCCAGTGGGGAATCAAAAGGAAAGCTCTCTTTTTTTTTTTTTTTTCTTCTCCTCCCCCCCTCTTTTTTTTTCTCAAAATGAAAAGATTAAACTTTCTGAGTGGCAAAGATCCTAGATTTGCAAAACAGGGTGTTCATTAGCTGGCTTTCAAAGTTGTTGCCTGTGCCCCTTCTTCAGCAGGCAGGAATCTCTGCAAGCTTGATTACTGTCATTGCGTGTGACATTCTGGTACAGTAACAGTTGCTAATGCACCTTGCCTGCCTGTCAGTGAAGGAAAAGGCAAATGAACTTTTTCTGTGCCATAGAAAATGGAAGCCTAGAGCCCTTGGAAGGACGGTGTGAGAAGGGAGAGAGCAGTAGGAAACTGGGGATACTGTCAGTGAAGGATAATCTAAGGATGGTCTAGAACCTGCCCCCCTGGCTGTTCCACAGCAGTATAGCTTGTATAATTGCCTGTTAAAATGATTGCCATCTTATAAAACAATGCAGTCTTTTGGCTTGGCGATCAGATGTTAGTGATATTTATCTATTTGTAAAACTAGCATTCTCTGTGTTTATTTGTGCAGTTTATTTCATGACTATAATTCTCAGAATTGAGAAGTGTTATAGTGATGTCCTACATAAAAGAATGTTGGTAGACTAAATAACTCCATTTCAAAAAGCTTTCTACTAATTAAGAAAATGGATTTTTAATTTGTTCCTAGCAAGTATTCAAAACTTTCTTAGTAAATAATTCATTTACTTTATTTAAACTACAATTTGAGTAGGAAAGCAATAATGATGATAAAAAAAAGAAAAAAAAACCTCTAACTCTAAGTCATTATTTTAATTGCATGCATTTATGATAATAGAGTTGGCTTTTTGTTTGCTTTTGTTTTTAGCAGCCTATCCTGGAGAATATGCATCTGAAATGTTAGTGTATGTCAATGATAATCCATCTCAGTACCGAATAACGTTGTCTGGCACTGTGAAGTCACCAAAAATAAGCTTTGATCCCATCTTTGTAATGCTGATGCCAGTTCCTTTGGGTATGGAAACCAAAACAACTGTCAATATTATTCCGCAAGATTATTTAAGGTAACAAACTTGAAGTAAATGTTTTAAAGAAGTCCTGAGTATCTCTTGCTTTTGTTTTATCTTGAAAGTTGGTTTCATACTTGTTTATGATGGTTAGTATTTAGAATAAAAAGTGCATATTTAATAGAAAATACAGTTAGTGTTGCTCAACATTACTGCCTTATGTAGCAGCCATCCGCTGTTCCATTCATTTTGTGACATGCTTTTAAAAGTATTTTGAAAAGTTTTTGAAACAAGAAGAGAATAATCTTACCAGGAGTTTTTGCTGACTTTAGCCAAACATTATGATGATAGCCTTCCCTACTCTGCAGCTTAGAAAGCAGTGTTTTGAAATCTAACAGGTATTTGGATAACTAGCAACTTTTTTTTTTCCGCATTAATATTTATTTCCGTTTTTGTCTAGATCATCTGCTATATCCTGTTGGTTAAATTTACAAGAAAACCTTTTCTTAATTTTCATATAATATAACCTGACCTTAGATCTATGCCTGTTTGATAAAAATCTTTTCAATCTTTTGACATGGATCTCTCAAGTCAGAGCTGCAGCACATTTATTTATGCTTGTGTAGAAACATTTGTTTTCAGTCTTAGAGATAGAGCTTCTCTCTGTGTAATTATGAAATAGTGATTATTTTAGTTTAATGGATGGGTATGTAACTACCATTGCAATGCCAGAAGAACTGGAGGAAAAAATCAAGTTGCAGAAAATTAGATATTAATTGCCTCAAGATGATATGATTTTTATTAATTTGCTTTGAGTTGTAGTTTATAAAGTGACTTGTATGTTATCAGTAATTCAGCAGTTGGATCTGAAAGGATTCCATATAGATCTGGCCCATTCATACCCTTATTTCAAATTGGAACTTTAAACTACATATCGAAGGAAAGAATCCTAATATTATCTCCAGGATTTTCTGATTCAAATTGTTAATGTAAAATCTTTTGTATATTAAAATACCTTCATGAACGCAAATATTGTTTTGTCACTATAAATAAAAGTGTTAGCTGTAGCAGACCTCTGAGAAAGCACAAATACACAAGTCTTTTGTATTATGTTAGGAGAATAGGTAGGAGAAATTGTTCTTCCTTGGGATGTTGTACTATTGTGGATTAATATTAAACATCAAGATATCATCTGTTAAAACAAAAAAAGGCAAAACAAAATCCAACATGCTAAATGCTGAGGGATTTTAATTCTTCACTTCCAATACACTAACACTTCAAAACTGAAATTTATAACTGAAATTTATACTTCTGTGTATTGTTGTAAAAAATGGTTTCATAAGTCTATGAACCCTTTATTACTGTCATCCTATAAGCACAAAACCCTTATTATTGATTTTTTTTTTAACACAGGCAATCACGAATTCAAGTAGAACTTCCAGAGTTTGATAATGAAAATGGTGACAGGATTTGCCCTTTTTCTGTGCACTTCCCAAATGGACAAGATATTGTTGTTTCATCAGATGGTAGAAATATACAACTCATTTGTCATATTGGCTTCAGCTCATCCAGACCAGTGTCATATTTAGAGAATATAATCTTCATCGATGAAGAAGAAAACAGGTAAATTGCTTGCTTCAAATTCCTATAAAGACAACATCCTGACAAAGAGATAGAATTATAGAATCATTATGGCTGGAAAAGACCTTCAAGATCAACATGGACAATAGTAAACTCATGTTTCCACTTAGGGACCTGCTAAACCATGTCCCTAAGCATCTCATCTACACCTTTCTTGAACTCTGGCAGGGACAGTGACCACCACTTCCATGGGCAGCCTGTTCCAGTGCATCACCACTCTTTCTGTGCAGAAATCTTTCCTGATATCTAAACCTCAACATCTCCTGGTGCCACTTGAGGCCATTTCTTCTTGTCCTATGCATAGTTATTCTGGAGAGAACATTGACCCCTGCCTGACTACAGCCTCCTTTCAGGTAGTTGCAGACTACCTGAAAAGAGGATTCAGAAATCCATTCTGCTAGTAGCCAACAGAATCATCCATAATTTGTTATATAGCAAAGAACAGGGCCCCTCTGCTGTATCAAACAGATGCCTGTTTCTCTCTGCCTGCATGTGCCATCCTTGTATGTGCTCTTGTATGGTTAGATTCCAGTTTTAATGTTGCCTTCTGTATTGTTACTGTAAGATTTTTTGGGGCAGAGCAGTCTAGTACAAGTTTATGTACATTGGGCTGGGGTGTTTGTTGATCTCTAGTTCTTTCTGAAACATTATTAATAGATTACCTTATTAAGAATCTTAAGGGTACTGTCCATATATAAGATCAATAAGAAATCCTTTAGGTGCTTGTACCTAATTTATCTTCAGTGTTGTAGGTTGTTGCCATTATCATTAGTGATTCCAGGTGTTCAATAGTGCTTTTGTTTGTTGAGGCTAGTAAGAAAGGAATACAAAAATGTATATGTTTTTATACTCATAAAAATACTGTATAGGACTAATATCAATATCATGCTACTTTTGCTGTGATGCACAGGAGTGGAGATGGATTTACAGGAAGCTCTGGCATCTGCCTCCCTCCTTAGAGAGCTCTCCAGTTTTCTACATTGGCTCAGGCTTTGTGGATAGCAGCATCACAAAAAGCAGGCACTATCAGGGAGAAGGGACACGGGTACTCTAAGAATTAAATACATATGTTGTCAAATTCTTATTAGTTCTAAATTCCTGAAGGACAACAGATCTAGTGTTTGACAGCAGTTTAAATAGAGTGTTATTACTAAAATTGATCTCTTTACAACAGTTGTATTTATTTAGTTTTATTCAGGGGCATTTTTTTTCACAGTTACAGTTAGTTTAGTGATGGAAATGTATTGCAAGCCTGAAATGTAAACATCTTATTTTGATTTTAAAGTAGCACTTTTTAAAAAATAATTTCAATGGAGAAAAGCTACCCAGAAGGTTTCTCCCGCTTCTAGGAAGCAGAGAACAAATTTGTTACTAAATGTTCCATATAAAAATAAACATTTTTCAGGATTTGTCCCCTTAGTTCATCTTTCATCTGTGTTGAATGAATGAGTACATGCAAGAAGAGGAAAGATAAATGCTGATTACAAACTGTTCTCGCCATTGCTATTTTCAGCGCAGTAACTATTGTGCAGCTTAAATGTTTTGCTTAGAATGAGCTTTTTTCTAAACATAAACCTAATTCTTACAATATTTTGATGCAAAGGCTGTTGATGTTTAGTTATTGTTGTACAAATGGGAATAGTGTTTTTCTGTATATATTATCAACCAATAATCTAGTCTTTGTTCTTGCATTTTATTCACTTCTAAGATCTAATCATAGTGTGGGACGAGATTCATAAACACATAATAAAACTTGTAGTAATTATGAATAAAGGATAATTTAAACTCATGATGAAGTTTGAAATATAGCTGTTGAGCAGGCACAATATTTAGTTTTAACAACTCTTTTTATATGATGCAGTAATAGCTTCTCAAACCTTGTTATGGAGAAATAAGCCTTTCTACTATGTAATAAACTTTATCTGCGTTGCCATTAAAATGAAATAAAGGATATCCCCCTCCATTTAAAACAAAATTTAATGTGTTTTCAAAAAGAAGTTATCAAATAAAACAGTCATCAAAGTAACATTAAAGACGATTCATGCTCACAAAGGCATGAAAAAATCTTCCTTGGGAGTGTCAAAAGCATCTTAAAATTGCTGTTGTACTTTAAAATGTAGTAGGTAGATATCTAGTAAAAGATATAGTGCTAACAACATTGATTTGCCAATGCAGATTTGATTTGCTCATATCAAGTTATTTGCGTGCCTGGGTTGTAGTATATAGATGCTACAGAACCTGAATACAAATACATGTAGTTCACAATCTAAAACAAAGAAATTGTGTGCACTATTGGTCACAGTAGCAATACTATGGATTTGGGGCTTAGGGGAAAATGATTTTTATCAGAATGAAATAGTCTCTTAACTTGGGATGTCTACATAGATACCTGATTCTCTAATCTCTAATCCATGTTATATAATTATTATTCTAATGAAATACATGGTAATTTACTCAGATTTGAGTCTTTTTCATCCTTGCATGAGAGACTCAAATGTGTTGAATTTCAAACCTGATTCACTTAATTATCTGATAGTTTGAGCACAGTTCTTTTTAAATTGTATGACTTAGCAATTTAAATTGCTTTTTAAATTTGGATCTTATGCAGGACAGGATTTGGGGACTTTTTAAACCTTTAGTAATAAACCTATGAAACAAAAAATAAATAAATCCCCAAAGGGTTTAACTGTTCTTGAATAGGTTCCTGTTTTGCCTAATAGTCCATGAGATCCAACAGCATCATCAGCTGAAAACATTATATTAATTTCTTACCTGGATGCCACCCTGTGCTCTAGGTGCACCTGCTGGAGCAGGGGGGTTGGACTAGATGATGTCTAGAGGTCCCTTGTTCTTTCATATTTCATAAGAAAAAGTATTAAAACTGTTTGCAAATATTATTGTAAGAATTTCATTTTTAATTCAAATGAAACCAAATTAAGTTATTTTTCCAGGTTTCAAAGTAATACAACGTATTTTAATAGTTTGCACTGAAGAACTAAGTTTCAACTCTAGATAAAATTGCTTTCTACCTCTCCTTTATTGTTGATCACTGTCAGCTGATGCATTCTGTTATTGGGAAACTAAGGGTTCACATCATTATGACCACTAGAAAAAACATGGCTACTTGACCAGCTATAAGTCCTGTACATATCATGTCAAACCATGCGTTGGTCCATATTTTTATTGTATCATTAATTGTGGAAGCTTGAGCTCCCTCTATAAAAGATCTGGACTTCTCAGGGCTGGGAAACTGTTCACCTCTGAATCAAAATGACAGTTTGCATTGCTTATCTTCTCCTCCTCCATCTCATTCTGTCGTCTGTGGATCTGCTCAAGATTTTGCTGCTGCAGTGAGGGGAAAGGGAAGCAGTAGCTCTTTTTTGTCTGTATTTTTATTCTAAAAAGTGTTTTTCTGGCCTCTGGGCTGTTTCTCATCCTTAGAGATCCGTGAAAGAAACATTTCACTCTTGCAGCAAAATGTCTTCTGTCAGCAACTGATTCTGCAAGCAGTTTGCCTGGTTTCCTAAATTAGCCATGTCATTTTACTAAATCTACCTGTCAATTAGATCCTAATACTCTGGTAGGTTTAAATTCTTTATGAGTAAAAATTTTAAATGACATTCTGCATCTATTAATAATGTTGAAGATGGCTCATGTAACCTCTGTTCTACAATGACAATGCCTGTCTTTCTAGAGCATGGTTATGTTGAAACTTCCTCATATGTTGGACTTCAGTCTTTGAATTGGTAACCCTTCACTGAACTCTCCAGAACATGCATTTCCTGAACTGGGAAGCCCAGTTCTGGGCTGAGTAGAAGGGTAGGATCATCTTGCTCAACTTGCTGGCAAGGCTACTCCTAATGTGCCCCAGGATGTTGTTGGCCACCTTTGCTGCACAGGAACACATCTAGCTCATGTCCATGTTGTTATCCAAGAGGATAACAAGGCTTTTTCTGCTAACCTCCTTTCCAGCAGGTCATTCACCAGCATCTCTGGTGCATGGAGATTTTCCTCCCCAGGTACAGGACTTGGTCCTTCCCTATCTTCAACTTGATGAGACTCCTGTTGGATTATTTCTCCAGATAGTTGCAGTCTCTCTGAATGGCAGTGCACTCATCCAGTGTCATTCTTCCCAATATTGTATTCACTGAAAATTTGCTAATGGTGTCCCATCGTGCAGGTCATTAATGAAGAGTTTAAAAATGTGTTGGCACTGGTATCAATGCCTGGTGGACCCCACTAGTGACTGGCCTTGCCTTGTATCACTGGTGACAACCCCCTGAGCCTGTCAGGTCAGCCTCTTTTAATTTCCTGCTGGTCACCATTTATTTTTTTAGCCGTACTTTGTAGTTGGTCTGTGAGGATGTTTCAGGTGGTTGTGTCAAAGTCAAGATAAACCCATCTACTGCTCTCCCCTCATCCACTGAGCCTGTCATCTTGTGGAAAGCCATCTGATTAGTCAGGCATCATTTTCCCCTTGTGAACCTTCTTGTCTCCTCACCTTCTTGTCCTGAGTGAGTTTGGAAGTAGTGTCCGCGATAGTTGCTCCACTACCTTCCCATGCATCAAGGTGAGCAGTCTGTCAGCAAACCCTTCTGGTTGCTGTGACCCCTCACAGATTGCCCGGAGTAGCCTCAACGTGACCAGGCCAGCTCCTTCAGGAGTTGTGGGTGCATCCTATTAAGGTTATTCCTTATTACAGATTGTGTGGCCGTGTGTTTGTCTGCCAATCATTGAATTTGGTATCTAGTTAAGTTGCACTGCAGTTGTTCTGGGATATGCTTTTTTGGGTTTCCTTCATGATAATCAAGGTTTCGTCATGTTTAAAAGTCTCAGAACTTTATTGATGATGGAGTTGGCTAAGCTGCTCTCCCTCACCTGAGAAACCAGAATTGTGACTGAATCCAATAATAGAAACATCTGAATTACATTCATATGATGTCCATAAGTATTTAAACTAGCCTTACCGATCTCCTCTCCCTCCTCCTGCATGCTTCCATGTCTAAAAGTAAAGGAGTTGCGTCTTCCTTGGGCATTTTCACATATGTTTTTAGTATGTTAGTGGACGTGGTATAACTTGTGTGTAGAGCAGAAATATATGTGCTTTAATGTGAGAGGATTATCTGTACAGGGAAATGACTTCTTATATTTACTGAGATCTTTATCTTATATTTACTGAGACCATGATGTGTGATAAGATCTATGTTGCTGCAGCTCCTAAGCATATGTTGGTATATCCATTTAATATATGTTTATTTAAAAGAGAAGTACAAAACTTAGGGAGAGAGCAATTCTTTCAGTTGTATTTGAAGTCATCTTGCCATTTTCATCACAACTGGTTGTGCTGAAAATTCACTTACTGATTTTCTGCTAATAGTAACCCAAACAGAGTTATAATTTCATAAAGCTGTACATAAATTTTATGTAGCTTTTGCTACAGAAACTTGATCTAGTGTCCACTTTCTTGATTAAGTCAATCAAGATCTTGTCTTGTACACAATCTTATACATTAAGTAGTGAAATTTAATTGCAGGAATGTAAAATCTAAAACCACTAAAACGTAAAGCTAATGTAACTTTTTACATTTGGTCACCTTACAAGCTTCCTGCATTTCTTTTTGGCCTGCAACTTTCTATGGTTTATAAATTTTAAGGAAAATTTCCGGAGATTGAGTATGGAAGATGACATTAAAAATGTCCTCTGGTAATGTGTTTGTATTTATGAATAGGAAAACCCAAAACAGAATAATTATAGTGTTGGGAATGAATTTCTGCTAATTTACAGATGAACAAGATCTTGTAGATACTAACAAATCTTAATGAAACAAATGAAACATATCTTTTCTTTAGCTGGATGACTGACTTTTGTTGTTTTATGAAAACATTATGATAAATCTATTAGCAACTCAGCAGTCTGTACCTTTTTTTTGGTTTTCATTGTTTGCATTTAAAAAATATTCTAATACAGAGCACAGTAGCCATGCTGCTATTAGCATGTTTAGTATGCATCAGTATGTTTATAATTTTGTTGTCTGTAGCTAGCCTAACATATGCCTGTCATATAGTCATATATCATAGGAAAGTCATGAGTTAAAAGTTGGCAAACGTTTCTATGCTGTAGTTCTTAATCCTGAATGTCTTCAAGGTATTATCAAACCAAATAAATGGTTTGATGAAGTTAGAAAAATTGACATTCTGACACAGAGCCTGAGCGTATATATATATATGTTTGCTAATGTAGATATACCTCTCCTAGCCACCTGAACCCCTGGCTGCTATTGACCATAAAGTTAGCTATAATGAATAGTACATGATTGAGAGGTGCCTCAGTAAGATGAATATGGTCAAGATGATCACTGCCTCGAGGCCCTCAGAGGACTAATATGGCCAAAGAAAATACCAAAACACTTTATATCTAAGTTTAAGTGACTATTAGCAATCACATCAGAATAACAATGTGAATATTTACACGTAGGGAATATAGATATGGATTTTGTTAGGGTTTTTCTCTAATAAAGATCCCCTGAAAGTAGTGTATTGTGTAATTGGAGAGGGAAGTATAGAGGAGGAAACAAAACATAATTATTTTCTGATAGTTATAAAATGTTTCTAGTATTGGGTCATTCTATAATAAAACTGTAGAAGACAAATAGGACATGTTAGAAATCAGTAAGAAATGTCTTATGAGGTTTGCTTAACATGGTAACTTGTCCTTCAGTATATAGTTTTAAGATAATGAGAAATATTTATATTTATTCCAAGTATATTTTCTGTATTCCTAGTTCTCAAAATATTAAAGCAAGGTGAATATCAGCATGTTGTTTTAAATAAATACATAATAAAATACATTTATTAAAAATGTATTTTCCTTTAATTTTTGTTGGATTTGTGCCAGGAATAAAGTAATGTGAAGTGAAAGAAAAGCTGTGCAGCAACATGGGACTAAGCTAAGTTGAAGTACCTTTCAATTGCCGTTATGTGTAAATAATTATTGTGGGTTGCTTAATGACAATAATTTTGGTTAGATGACACCATCCTGAGAGATTTAGACCAAAGATCTAAAAATTGCTGCACCTCAGCATGTATGCTATGGACAGTGTAATCACTCTACTGAGCACAGGAGATTGTAGATCAATTTCTGTTGTATTCTAGCAATTATAATCGATATCTCATTGTTTTTAAGTTGAATCTATTTATTTCTAAAAATTTATGTTGAGGTATCTAGCATTTATAGAAAAGCTTTAAATCAAAAGCAAAGTTGCTTTTCCAGAAAGCTGCCCTTGACAAAAGTTATAGGATACATTTACTAACTTAACAATCCCCTTTAGTATGCTCATAAATATGAGCTGTAATTTTAATTGTTTCAATTTTCAGAGAGAAATAGTGCACTTGGTGAAATCAATCTTTTCCAACTCCTGAACTTTTAGATTAATGAGCTGTTCATGCTCAAAGTAAATAAATTATATTGTGGAAATATCATATGAACCCTCACTATCTCAGCATGCGCTGTCTTGTACACTAAAAAGAAGTTACCTGAACACATAATTTCTACTGCTTGTTTTTGTATTGAAATACCTTGATTGCCATGGCTAAATAGAGAGTTATAAAATAGTGAAATGAAGCAAATATCTGATAAACTTGTTTAGGAAACTTTTGATTAAAATTACTTTGAAGGCAACTGTGTTCTTAGAAAAGGATTGAAGATTGGCATAACTTCTTAATAGGTTTAACTTTTTTCTTTGTTTGCTTTAAATAGGTTCTCACTTCAGGTTGCTGCAGTAGCAGAGAATTGTCTTTTTACTTTATACCCCTATTTAGCATTTCACCGCTCTGATCAACAGATCATCTTCAAAAGCAGTAAGCAATCCGCATTTTACTCTTTAAATTATATGTAGTAGTATGTCTGTATGGTAACAGAGACGCTATCAAGATGGCATTTTTGCTCATTAATTACAAGGTGTTTCTAGCAATTAAATCACATAGTTTAGTAGCTCCTATTTTCTTGCTGAAAACCAGGCAAATTATATAAAATATTAACTATTAAAAAAAACAGACAAGTCTAAAACTTATAGATTATTTGATATTTTGAAAGTGTGAGTAGAAAAGGCAACCCAAAAATAGAGAGGAAATCTGAAAAGTAATTTAGATCTATAGAGAATGATTATTGCCATGTTATGAAGAAGGCAAAAGAAAAAATAAATCACTTGATATTATGATCAAATGTGATCATTACTTTATCATTGAATATGATTTTCAATATTTTTAGTTACTGTGTCCTGGAAAACTGCACAAAGTAACAATGTTTTAAGACTCAACAAAAATCTGGTGTTGTAGAGTAGGAATATTTTAGATGTAATGACAGTATTCTTCAGCCAATTTGTCCCACTGTTAAGCAATGCTTTTGTATCTGAAATGAGTGTCATGTAGTTCAACATCCATTTTATGTGAGGTCTATTTTTTTATTAGAAAAACACAAACAAAAGTAAAATGTACAAGCTACATTCTAACATGGCCGAAATCTGTGGTTGTTTTATAATAGTATGTTGTTATAGAAACTTAAGATAATTAATAATACTAAGACATGATGAGCTGGCAAGGCATAATTATGAATTTGGCTTATTTGTGAGGAGGAAAAGAAAAGTTATGGGAGCCTATAAAGACTTGATGATGTTATATTGAGATTGCTCATATGGAGAACTGTGATCTCCATGTAAGAGAGAAATGTCTTAAGAGTAGTTGATGACATAGAATTCCTGAATTAGTCCTGTTCTAGTAGCTTCTCTTCAGCAAGTGTGCAAACCCATTCTGTACAATACACAGTTAATGGACAAAATATGTAGATATGTTTTTTTGGCATTCTAGTGGCAGAAATAAGATATTATTATGACTCAAACAAGACCTGTTACTTGATTTGTTGAAGCCCGCAATAAAAAAGAATTAGATAACTCTGAATTGTTAGAACATACACAAATAACTTTTACTGTGATTTTCACTTAACTACAGTTTATAATCTTGCTTTATAGATGAGAATGACTGCAGTACTAGTGAAGCTGTTTTGGATCTGTGCGTTACTCCACAGTCAGTCTCCTCTAGTACTTCCTCAGCTTCCTTTGGTGTAACCACTGCCTCAACCTATGAAGATTCCATATCAGGTAGAGTACAACTGTTTACTTTTAACACTGGGCTCTTAAGACTGTTTTTAAGTTTATGAGTTTAAAAGACAGATATTTCACATTTGTAATCTTTGCATGAAAGATGTCTGCTTGTGTAATCCATGGATAATGAGGAGGCTTTCCTCTCCAGTAATATCATAGCAAAGATGGGCTAGAGGATAAACAGAGAAGACTTTGCTGCCTTTTCCTGTTCAGGTGGAAATAAAAATCTAGACAATTTAAAAATAACAGGAACAGAAAAAGAAAAAATAGATCCTATCTGAGACTGTTGGCATTTGCCATGTTAGCATGTCATTAGTTTACTAACTGAAGGAGTTAGTCTCCTGGGTCTAGTCCGGCAGATCTGTTGATAGGGCTGTTTACATGTTGTTCTCCAGCCTATTGCCAAGACAAGTAGGGTTAGTTAAATGGATTCAATAGTAGTTCCCTACTAAGATGATTCATTTTTAGCAGAATGGTGTAGGAGAACTTTGACAGAGCAAACTTGGTTCCAGATCTGAAAGGGCAATAAAGCGTGACAGAAGTGTCAGAGACAGGATGGGAAAGTGCTGGCTTTGTCAGCCAACACTACTGCACAGGCTCAGATTTGGCTTCATGCTGGAGTCCCCTCTTTTGCTCCTGTTATATTGTGTTGCTTTTTCTTCTGAATCCTAACTGGATATTTTCTCATGGTCCAAGATACTAGTTTTGTTTTTGTGTAATTTAATGTGTATTTAATGAAACAAACCGCAATAACAACATCAAAATAAATTTTTAAAATACATCTTGAAATCATGTAATTGTGCTGTGAAGAAAATGGTGGTCTCATTATCTTTCATACAATGTAATTGTGTAATAAACACTGCTAGTAGTTAAAATATGTAATAAAAGTTTTAACCAGATGAAGATTTGGGAAGAGAAGGGGGAAGAAGAGAGATGAGTCTTAAGGCTTATCAGACAGGAAATAGGCACATTAAGACCAACGCAGTCTAAATGCTAATTTATGTAAACACAAGTAAGTTCGCCACTGCCATATCACTGGAGTGAGAAACTAGCTTTGTTGAGCTGGTAAAGTAATATCTACTGTGAGTAAGACAGTTATCTTTAAGATAATTGCCTAGGACTTAGTAGGATATCTCTGAATTTCTTTTTTCTTATTGGATAATACATATTTTTAAAGTGAAATTTGGTCCTCGTAATGTAATTGGTACTGTTCTGAAAACATGTAAATATCAATTATTTATTCCAATTTATTGCATAAATAGGAACTGATCATCCTTTGTGTGACAATTTTGAGTTTTCTGAGAGCAATTATATTAAAGTTTGCATGTTGCTTTTATACTAGAAAGTGAAATAAGGACTCTTGGTGTTTCTTATGTCATTCAGAAGCAGATACTATTTCTGAAAATGAGTATTTAAAGATGAGCGAATCAGACAGCCAAAGTGATGTGAGAAGAGAAAGATTTGAATTATCACTTTTTCCTGATGAGAAGGAGGAGGAATACATCTTCTTTCAAAAAGTCCTAACTGCTGTTCAGAATTGGTTCAGTCTCTTTGGTTGGTCAAAGGGACCTAATCCTATTTCAATACCATATTCACTAAGACGGTAATTTCTGTCTGTTGAAAGCTGACTTGTATGTGTTAACCTCTTAATTTACTTGGGGTATGATATAAGGGATATAGTTGCATTCTAATGCACAATTGTATATTACAACTGTAGCATCTACACACTGCAATATGAAAATGATGTTAGGTGCTATAATTTTTTATTTTGAAAGGTGTAAGTAGGATAAGTAGGATAAGTAGGATATCCTAATATGCTATAGTGAAATTGTAGACTGTTGAATAGACAGTTAAAAGTATTTAAACATTGTGTCTTTTTCCCCTTCTGTACTCTGAAGGTCAAGAGACAGTTGGGAAACAAATTTCATTATTCAGTCTTGCAAATACCCTTGAAATACAGTAATCACAGTAAAATCACTTAGTTGAAGTTATCTGGTTTGCTACTAATGATGAAGAACACATTCTTTTGGGATATGATGGTATAGACATTCATCAAATGTACTTAAGAAATATTTAATATACATTTATTAAATATTCCATGTGATTTAATTTTTTTATATTACTACAAAGATCTATAAAAAGGAAAAAACACCTGCTTTCAGCTTCCATG
This sequence comes from Nothura maculosa, assembly GCA_032353885.1. NCBI lineage: Eukaryota > Metazoa > Chordata > Aves > Tinamiformes > Tinamidae > Nothura > Nothura maculosa. Next base: position 4,063,569 of record JAUBOD010000375.1, read on the forward strand.
TCTGTATTTTTTCTTTGATTTATTAAAATTTATTGTGATCAGTGGTATATTATTTTACTTTTAAATACACAGAATAAGCTAATGTTAAAGCAAATTATCAGGAGTTTTTTCTCTCATAGTGATGTGCATAAAGTTCAGATGAGTTCTTCAGAGCTTTTTAAACAGAACTTTGGCAAAGATACTGTTCATGACATGTTATTCCATCTGAGTGGACGGCTGCTACCAGGCATTACATCTAGCCGGTCATTGTCCTCTAACCCAAATAGAGGAATATTGCAGCTCTGCTGGCAGTATTCTGAACTACTTGATTTCCTTGAGTAAGTACATAGGTATGGTAAAATACAGAGCTCTTCAGTTTCCCCTTTTTATTGGCATGTTTTTTTTTCTGTATATTTTGTGATCTAAGATTAACATGTGATAAATTTTAATTGACGTTTTAGCAAGGTATTCTGTGAAGCTTATACTAAAATAAGTCCTTGGTAGTTTATATGAACAAATATAATAATGGGATCCCAAAGGAACTTCATGATAGAAGACAAATTTCAACCTAATGCCTTAGAGAGATTAAGGGCATCACAGAATCACACAGATACAGAATCCATGTTTTTTATTGATCTTGCCATTCCACTGATGCCTTTTGTCCTACTGGCTATCTATTAGCCAATTATCTATTAGCCTTGCATATTAATAATATGCCAAGAAATGGAAGTACTACTTCTCCATATGAATGGATTTAGTTATTAGCTAGCTGCTTCAATAAACTTGTCTTGACACATAATGTCAATATGTGAATCAAGAAAGTTAATAAACTATTCCTCATCCTTTTTGACTTTCACTGCTATGAAACAGAAATGAAAATTACTTTCCATAAAGCCTGATGTCATGAAAGCCTTAGAGATCATCGGAAGTCTTGAAACACAGGATTTGTATCTTTCCTACCTCCTCAGCAGTGTTCAAGAAACTCCAGCCATTTAAGAGCTGTCATTTACTTGCTGTCCTAAATACAAGTTTCTTATCATGTGAAAACGATATACAGGAACGTAGCTGTTATCTGAACTCATTTAAAACTGGGCCAGTAGCTACACTACAGTGATTTATCAAGAGAACCAACAGGCAGCTATTTTGCTGCTTAGGGTATGAAAGCAGAATGAAATTCAGAGTAATGCTGTTGCTAGGTATCTTTTTTAGGTGTCTTTATCAACATAAAATCTTGGATAACTTAAGGTAGGATAAAATGCAATGTGCTTAAAATGCTTTGCAAACAGCAATCTCAAATATATCTTTCTGTTCAATTATAGAATTGCTCTTTCAATAATTTCATCCAAGTCCCCTCATTAGATTCCATAATTTTACTCAATGCACTGAATCGGAAAGCTTGATGGAAAACTATAAAAAGTGCTGTGCACAGTTTAAGTTGAGTGATCTTTTCTAAAAGCTATCTCAGTCTCTTGATAGCAGAATAACTGCTGTCTGTAGTAGAATAATTGAGTGTATAGATGCAACAACCATCCTGGCCTTTCAGATAAAATATTTACAAGAATGTAAAGATTTTCTCTGGGTCTAATGCCACTGGGCCTTTGCAAGCAGAAAATCATTCTCTCTCAGCCATAAAACAGAGCTCCTCCAGTCCCTTCATTATCTTAGTAGCCCTCAACTGGTCTCTCTCCAGGAGCTCCATGTCTCTCTTGCATGAGGAAACCAATCGCAGATGTAGCTTTCCCAGGGCTGATGAAAGAGGTGATCATCCTCCCTTCATCCTGCTGACAACTCTTACTAATGCACATTAGGGTACTAATTGCCTTCTTGGTCCCAAAGGCACAAATTCATTACCTTTTCTTCCCTTATCGGCAGCTGGTGCAGCTTGATTGGTTCCTCTCAGTTCCCACCGGCTGGCAAACAAGTGTCTTAACTACTTTTCCAAACTTAAAGCCTTTCCTAACATTTCTACCTTTAGTATAGGATTTTCTAGCCATAACCCAAGTTAATACCGACTTTGATTTTGGTCTTGTAGGACAGAGATTTCTTCAGCTTCTAAGATTTTAATATCTCATTTGTAGCCCATTGTTTGATGGATGAGGTAGCACTTAGGAATGAAAATAACACTATTTCTTGATAGATAATAATGATACCTACATCTGTCATCCTGCAAGTTCAAGCATGTCGCTCAATATCTCTGAGTATGCCAGAAAGCCTACTTGGATAGTACCAGCTATGGGAAACATTTTTTTTCTCATACTGATAGGTATTATTTATATTATTATTTATTTTCGCTTATGTATTTGAGTAATATCTTTATTATATACTGTTTGTCTCAAGCTTCTTTATAGTAAAATGCAAATGAAAGCATTTACTAATAGCATTAAAACTAGAAGTGAAAATACTTCTCCAAGATATAATTGAAGAAATGAAAAAATATCTTTAATCTGCTCACATTAAAGTTATATAGGAAAGATCTTCCCATGTACTTCCTTTTTTTTGGCTTATAGTCTGGTAGCTTCTGACAAGGAGGTAGTCAGTTTTTTAAACTTTTGCATACTTCAGCCTTCAAATTAACCCTAATAGAGAAAGTCTATTCAGGATATTCCATCAAAAAAATAATTTGTAATGTTTTCCTTAAAGAATTTTCACAGGATATTTGGGCAGTCCTTGATAAGGTCAAAGCTTTCTCGTGGTGAACCCTAATAGCACTTACATTCAGTGTTTCCACTGAGATTTTCCAGGGAATCTGCACAGACTTCGTCTTCTATCTTGAAATTCATTCTACTCAATTCTTAGGCAAGGAATCTGGCTCTAGGGTGAGGAAAAGGTATTGTTCATCAAGGACAGAAGGACCCTGGGGCCTGTGCAGGCCTCCGTCTCAAGAATCTTGACATCTTCTTTTTTGGGGTGTGAATCATAGGCATGTAAACTGCTACTTACAGCCTGATGTTATGTGATTAATTCCAGATAGTTCCAGTAAAGCAGTCTCTATCCTTCAACCGTATAGGGGAATCTAAGGAGGCTTGCTAGCATAAAATCTCCTATAGTACTTCCTAGGCCCTTAGCAGTAACAGATCTTGTCAGCTTCTGCCTGTTCTTGTTCTTGTGATTGCTGTCTTTGGTTCTGCTTCTTTCCTACCTGTGCGCTGCAGGGTCAATACCTGTGCAGTACCTAGAATATTTGCATTTCTTCCCACGCTATTATTTAGAAGTGCTTATAATTTCCAGTCAGTTCCCAACTGACTCATTACTGCTTACAGATAGGTCGAGTAAATTGAAAAATTTGGACTACCATTAAAAATTATTATATTGCCTATGTATCAACTCTTTGTGTTTTGTTGATTTAGAAGCCAAGGAGCATATCTGCCTCATGTTATGCCAGAATTTCTACTCGATCCTGATGATTATAGGAAATGGATTACAGTGGAAACTTTTCAGAAGGTAGTATGTGTTTTGTTTGGTTTGTTTTTTAAACAAAACTATATGCTCTAATTTTAATCGTTCAAATACTACTGGGAATTTTCTATCTACTATGAGTAGACCCATTGTGGTGATATTTGATACTGCAGAAATCTAAGCACACATGTGTAAAAATGAGTAGAACTTTAATGCCAGAATTTTTCCGTCACACTTTCTCACATCAAATATCTGTGATTAATTTCCAGTGATTTTTTTTCAAGGTCAAGTTTGTTTTTATATTTTCCACTCATTATTCTCGTTTTAAAATTTCCTCTGTATTGCTTGTCGCTCTTGATTGCTGTTTTCAACTCCTGTCAATTCTGTATTGTGCTTGAGAAAATGACAGATTATAAATGGTTCTTGTACTAATCATTGTTGCACTGTAGTAGATATATCAGCCATCTATTTATGCTATTGATTTATTATCCACTTTTCTTATAGTCCTGTGAATTTCCAAACCAAACTGCTGAGATTAATATTGAAAATAAATCTCATTCCTTTATCTGAAGGCTAAGATGGCAGTGTTGAAAAAAGATGATGTGACGAACTTAAAGATATGGAGTGACATGCATTTATTTATGCTAGAGAAAAGTGTATTTGAGAAAATGAGCAAACGAGCTTGGACAGATCTGTTACTGCAGGTGTACAAGGTAAATGGTAGATATATTTGCTATTTAGATTCTGAAGAAGTGATTGTAAAATGTTTTCAGAAAAATCTTTGTTACATTCAAGGGTTTTTCAAATGTCTATTTAAATATATACTTATGTTTCAAATGTTTTTCTCTAATAGAATCTTTAAGACTAGTTTAAAGGGGAACATATTAAATTTTCTTAATTCTAGTATTTTAGCAGTGTGTTCAAATGTTTTGGTGAGGTAAAGGCCATCTCAGAATAGTTTGCACTTAATAGGTTTAACTTTTATAATAGTAGAATTTTATTTCTAAATATCTAGTATTACTTTTATCTACCAAAAAGTCATCCCAGATTTCTGTCAGGTCCATACCAGGTGCATTTTGGTCCACTTTCTTATTATGAAATCTTTTGGTATTGTAGAAATCCCAGAGGAAAATATATGCATGTAAATCTAGCTTCCACAAATGGAAATTTAGTTTTTTTCTGAAGAATGAGTGGACCATATGAAGACTAGAGAGAGAATTCATAAATCATAATTGTATGCATCCTTATTGGTCAATGACCAAAATACTGCTTTTATTCTACATATCTTGTAAACTTGTGCTAATGAAAAAGCATGGACTGACAGTATATGCAGTCCCTTAGCTCTGGACTCAGATTTTCGGGAAAGAAAATCTAACTTTAGATTTGGTGAGCATTTACTAATGAGAGTGCTTTTTATTGTTATGCATAATAGCATTTCCTTACCCCTGAACATTTTTATAAACAGTATACTACAAAAGGCCACAATGAGATAATGTCCCTCAGCAGGGTCTAAATAAGAATGTAAACATCGGCGTTTTGGATTAGGGTGGGTTGAAGGCTTTTTTTTTTTTTTTTAAGAGACATCAAAATATTTTTAATGGATAAATAACACTTCATATTTTCTCTGAATCCTGTTTGATCCTCTCTGTAAAATGTCAAGTTATACTGATGAAGTAACCTGAATAGGTTATCTTACAAAGTGGCTACCTTTTGGGAAGGCATGAAACAATATTTAGTTAGCTACTTTTTTGATCACTTTTCTCGCATGAGGAGAGACTGCGTGAGTTGGGCCTGTTCAGCTTAGAGAAGAGAAGACTAAGAGGGGACCTAATTAACATGTACAAATACATGAAGGGGGACTGTAGGGAAGAGGGGGCCAAGCTTTTTTCAGT
>JAUBOD010000375.1:4070621-4083932 GCA_032353885.1 Nothura maculosa
CCCCCCCCCCCCCCCCCCCCCCCCCCCCCCCCCCCCCCCCCCCCCCCCCCCCCCCCCCCCCCCCGGCCCAGATGTCGATATGGGAGTGGATGGCTGTAGCTGTGTCTGTCATATTTTATGAAAGACTAGGCTGATGTAGCTGTAGCAAAAGGAAGGGTTAAATAGTTCTTTTAACACTTTGTCCTCAGGGCCTGTTCAACATATACCATACAAGCAGATGTTGGAAATCAGCTTGAATAGAAATAATTAAAGAGAGACTGCAAATGATTTCCATTCTGATTAGATAAAATTAATTAGCCTTTTATTTCTAATGCCCACTATGAAACATTTTGTTATATTTACAATTGATTTTTAGTTTGCACACACATGTATATTTGTATAAATGTGTCTGTGTACACACACACCCATATATATAGATAAATAGATAGATATATCTATCTATATATAGATAGATAGATATATATATCTAGATCTATATATCTATATAGATATAGATAGATAGATCTATCTGTATGTATATCTATATAGATATCTATATATCTATATATAGCTATATATATATATATCTATATATATATATATATATCTATCTATCTATCTATCTATCTATCTATATATATATATGTGTGTGTGTATCAGGGAATTAGAGATCACTGGGATTGTTGGACCAAGACAAATTGGGCCACTTTCACAAATATCCCAACTTGAATTTACATTTAGTTTAATGAGGGAAAAGAATTCCCTAAAACCTCAGCAGATCTATTCATCTCTATATTATGCATTTATGCTCATGTATAATCTCTTATACCTTTACCAAATTGGAAATTTCTTTGAGTTTGAATTGCTCTTTTTTTTCATATCATTCAGTTTGAAATTGTACTTTTTACATTTTCTAAAACCACTTTTTCTAATTCCAGATATTAGTTCTTCCACGCGTTTCTTCACATAATATCACTGATCTGTTTGACTCCAAAGGCATGCAAAGCATGCCAAGAATAAAATCAGAACCTTTATCAAGCAATATTTATTCTGCACATGAACGAATCATCCTCATCTGGCTGAATAAACATTATGAGAAGAATCGAAAAATTGTGTGGAAAGACTGTCAGAAAGGTAAAATAATTTTTTTCACTCTGCTCCCCTTCTCGTCCTCCTTTTGTAGACTTCTAAAATTATTATTCATACAGGTATTGTGACAACTTGAAAGTGTTTTCTGGATAGAGGATGGTATTGTCTACTCATTTTATTCGTTATGTTTTTGCATTTCAAGATCAACATCCTGTGGCAAGTACCATTAGTGAAGGTTCTCCTGGTGCCCTGTGCATTTATAGTGGTGTTTTAAGAGCTAGCTTTCAGGAATTTTTAGAATAATTTTTGCATTGCCTTAGGTCTAGTGTTATAGACAAATGTAATCGAAACCAAGGCTCCAAGTTATAATTTTTGCCCTACTTCAGAGGTCGTTTTGACTCTGCATGATGAGAACAATGATCAGGGAAGAAATACACAAGGAAGGCTCACGTGGAGAAGATTTTCTCACAATATTTTTGCCTAAAGCAATTTCTGACCTATCTGAATTATGGGTAATCTGTTTGCATATCATCTTCCTTAGGTCTTATTTGGGCAAATCTTCTACTTTGAATGGACTTAGAATATACTAATGCATTTCTCATTTTTTTCTACATAGAAGTAAATTATGTTGGATATGCTCAAATGTCTTGAATAATTCTGGTGATAAGATAAAAGGTCAATCTATACCTCTATATCCAAAAGAGAGATTTCCAGCTGTCAGCTCATAATTTGAGGCTGATCTTGCCATGAATTCAATAAGCTTCTCTAAATTTAAGTAAAATGGTCTATGGTACATTGGTTATATTTAAAATGAATTATTTTTATATTATCTTTATTTAGTCTCTGCTTTAGTGGGACTTACAGCAGCAAGCACTAGGTTCCCTGTAGTGCAGATGGCTTCTGGGTGTTATCTGGTGCCTGTGTAACAACTTGCAGAGAATACCCAGGTTTGTGATGCTTCCTAAATGCTGTGTGGATCTATTTCTCAGCCCACTGACTGTCCTGATTATTGGAGACTTTACTAACAGCTGGATGGTGTATAGAGGAAGATACTAAAGGAATAACTGGCCTTGTGGCAGCTTGTGGGAAATCACTGGGGAGAACACATAAGCTGAAATGCATCTCATTTAGCATTAGACTCTTAATTGAGCAATATAACTAAAAGTGAGTGGGCTGAATCTGAACCATAACGTGTAGAGACAGACTCAGTGGACATTGTGTAGCAAAAACAAACAAACGAACAAAGCACCCTGAAAACATACAGAAAAACCCCAAACAAAATATAAAAACAAAGTTCTCACCAAATGGAATATCTATTTATAATTCACCTTAAAAAGTCAATTTTTGTAACTTGGAAGAGTTGTTTCAATTGCCCGATAATGGATTATAAATTAGAATCTTAAAATTAGTTTGTTTTTAATGAGTTACCATATGTCTACCAGCTGTTATAAGGTGTTTTTTTTCCCAGCTATTTAGTTTTAAAGGCTTTCTACATTAGGTTTAGAATTGGCACTCAAAATGGCAAGGAACTTAATTACTATGTTGAGGTTCTTGGGAATTAATAATGTCTCATATTAAATCATAATAATAGGACAGATAACTCAGTAGGTTAATGTATTAATTTGCACAGGCCTGGTTACAGATTTGGCTCTGAATCATAAGTGAGGGAGAATTTTGTGGTCACTGCCAGAGGACATTTATATACATTATACTCCTCCCTTGTGATCTCATTTAATTAATGTTTTTCTGCTTTCAGGGACATGCAAGACAGAAATGTGAAGGTGGGCATTGCATATGCTTTCTGTATGTGGGAACCTGCAGTTATTGCCCTGTCATGCCTATTTCTAGCTAGCTTTTTGGTTCTTGAGTTTAATATTCTATTTGTTAGAGGAAACTGGAATAATTGCTGTATGTGCAGCAGTAACCCTTTTGCTCCTGTTGCCATCTCTCTCACAAAACTACATAAATAAGCTTTGTTAAAGTTGCAATAATTGAGAAATAAGAAAATTCAAACAAGTGATGAATTCATAATCTGAATCTTATGCCGCTATGCAATGACAATTCCTAGCTGTGTAATCACATATTGTTCTGTTATACAGTCTGCCTCAGTTTCTATTTGAATTCTCATCATAGCTCTTGAAATTCTTGTGTCAATTATAGCATATATGTACTATATAAGAAGGTCAGCATCTGAGTAAACAGGGTCCTGTCTCTGACTTTGCCTCTCTGTTCTGAAGTAAAACTAGCAAAGATGCTCACCCTTTCTGGAGATGACCACATTGATTATATTTAAAACTGGGATTTTTTTTTCTCTGTTTAATTTAGATTGTGATTTTTCCTTTGAGCTTTTAATGAAAAGATGTATCCAGGGCCCAGTGTTCATCATATTTATTTGAGATATAGGAACATTGGCTTATAGTCTTCTTGTGCCTGATTCGGATCAAGGCTTCAACATTGTCCTCACCTTGCATAGGTTCCTTTTTTGATCATTCTGGACTTTCCTTCTTTAAAATTTTAACTAGGAATTCTGGCCGTGGACATGAGAAAAACCTTGCTTTTGGAAAAGCTGTATCCTGGCTGGAGAGGAGGTTCATTCCGTGGTGTGACTGTACCTGTGTGCTGTGCTCCAGACACATTGGAGCACACAATCATTTTCTCCCTGCCATTTCATCTCAGTTGTCTTTTCAAATGGAACTGAGTCAGCAGAAAGATGTTATGTGGCTGTGTCTCATTCAGGCATTTATTCAGAACGCAGTTAGCACAGCTAACGAAGTCAAAAACCAGACACAGCAGTTTTGCCGCTCTCTAGGTTCTTATAAAAGCAAAGTAAAAGATGAAATTTTAAGCTTGTGATACATTTTTTTTATTCAAATGTTAAATATCAGCAAGCTGAAATTGTTGAATCTGACTTGTAGTTCTTTCCAGTTGAGTCACTGAAATAATAGATGCACTGTTTCATGAGAACTAGCATATGAACACTAATTGTGTGATTTTTATCTAATTATAAGGATCTATAGAAACTTTGAGTTCATTTCTACATTCTCTTATTTTATTAGTTAATTAAATATAATATTTATAAATCTATGCAACAGTTGAAAATATGCTCTGTACTATAAAGAAAAGTCAATATACTATATACAATTTATCACACTGCAGTGATCTTCAGAGGAACTTCAGAAATACTGTTCAAGAAATTCAACTGTAAGCAAGTTTTTATAAAGAATGTATGGAAATAGTTGCAGCACTGCCTGAAATCAAATTTAAATGCAAAAATGTAACTATTTTCGAACCCCTAAAGGACTTGGTTCATTGGCTAAGTTCTACTTTACTTTCTCAGTTGTATTTCTTAAGCTGTATTCTAAAGCAAACTGAAAGCAGCCTGCTGAATGAATTTCAATGCAAAAATATCGCTGCATCTAGGATGTTCAGAAAGCAATTTGTCAGATCTTTTCTTTAACTTTCTAGTGATCAGATTAGAAAAAAAATGTGAAGACTTTGTGCAAAGAACTTCCACACAGAGAATAAAAATCTTTCAAAGAAATTTTCTCATTGTGGGAAAAAAGTCTTTGTGTTCAAAAAATGATATTAAAAAATCAGATAAATTGGTATTTTAGAAAGCTAATTGTAATTCAAAATCCCACTTCACATCAGTAAAGATCTCACACCACAATATTTCAAACCAGAATTGCTTTATATCACCCCTCTCATGAGCTTTCCTTCATGCAGAGCTTTAGAGGTCTAAGACTTATTTCTCCAGTCATAATGATTCTCTTTACAAGTGAGTAATGAGTGGATATTTTTAATAAGTTTTAGTTTCTTTAACCCTTAAGAGGTTGGGTTGAAAATTTGAAACTTTGGGTTGAAGTTGAAAAATACATTTATCATATAAGAAGTGACACACATAGATGGTATGTGATTTCTTAGCAACATATCAGTAAGTTTTTTTTTTTAAGGACAAAATGTATTTTAAAATTGCTTTTGTAAATACAAGGACACTATTTCTCTGAAATTTGATTCCCCTCCCCTTTTTTTTTTTTTTTTTTTTAACTTCACTGGAGTACAACTTAACTTTATATGTATCAGCAGACTAAGAGTTAATGTTCTGATGGAGTGTCAGTCTTTTAATTTTCCAGATGTTAGCAGTAATAATCAAATTTGCATGTAGATACTGATACTTTAGTTATGTTAATCTTAAATGAAATGTTTAAGCTGATTTCTCGGAGGAACAGCTAAAAATGTCATAAAAGAAAACATCAGTCCAAGTATAGTAAATATACAGCAGAACTGAAAGTAGCAAATATTCTAAATTTCCGATGAATTTTGGTTGTTATTACTGGCTTAGCATCACCGATTTCAGGAGAGAGATTCATTCATCTTTTCTTGATACAGTCTAGATCAGACAACAGTTACCATTTATTTTTTGATGAAGATCTATGCATCCTCATAGCATCATCCAAACATCACTGCTTTGAATAAAGATTTAGACCTTTTTAAGACTACGACTCAACCATGTAGTTACTTTGAATCCAGGCTGGTCTGGAGGTTGTTAAATTCCTAGTGCATAGATGAAGATATATAGAGGGAAATGTCAGTCTTTGAAAATTAAGCTTCTTATATCTTAGACTGAAACATGACAGTGGGCCAAGCCTAAGCTAGCACAGTGCAGAAGGCATTTTAAACATGTATATTTATTGCTTACTTCTGGAATTGAAGATAACCACCTTATCAGAAATGTTCTCTAGCCTATTGAGATATTAATTCTTATAAGAGAGGACATTAGCAAGGAGTTTGCCATGTTTGCTATTCTGCTGTTACCTCTACTAAATAGATACGCATCAGAAAAAAACAGCTTGGGCATATGATTTTTTGGAGGATATCATGTTGACCACAAAATCTTTGAAATTTGGGACCAGATGCTGTAAGACTGCAAAATAACACTTTGTCTTATCCACTGGGATCTTAATTATACATAAATAAGATGCACTGCCCACTGAAGAGATTATATAATTCAATAATTTTTTAATTTCTTGGGCAGCTTCCACAACATATACAGAATGTATAAATTTGAGATGGCATAATTGTAGATTTAATCATGCAACTTCAGATAATTTTTTGTAGGAGAAACATACTGCAAATTGTGAGAATTGACAAACCTACTGTAAATTCATTATAAATATTGAAGTATATTATGAATTTTACTGAGAGAACTGTTCACTTTTCTTGACTAAATAAGATGGTTTGAGAGATGAAGTGTTCATTTTGAAGCCAGCACACTTGGCTTGTATACTCTAATGAATTGCTGTGATTTACTGCATTTTTAAATCAAACTGATGAAACAGTATGCCAAGAAATAGTGTAGAAGATAACATTTTGATCTAGAGTTTTTTAATACTTTTAAAAAAATAGTTATTTTTGCAAAGACACTTTCTGTTGAAAAGCAACAAAACGGAGGCTGATGAAAAGAAACTGCTTTTATGCAAAACAAAGTTAAGAATTTTGTCATTTTAACATACTATTTGGGATAAGAATTAATGAAAATAAAATATAACTGCATATCTAATGAAAGGCAGATATTGAAGGGTAAATCTGCATGTTTCAGAGTGAAAGCCTCTGTAACAGATGGGAATAAATGAGACCCATTCACAATGTATCTCTTCTGTTATGGTCTTGTATGGTGGTGCTTAAACATTTTCTTTTGAAGAATTTTTAATGAACAATGGTGTTAAATGGACTTGTCTTTGATATTGCAGGAGTTCTTAGAAAAATATGTACAAGTTTGCATGAGCAATGGTTGTAGCATCTTGCTTGAACCTGATTCTGTAATTTGCCTGTGGGTCTCTAGTTCTTCCAGAAACATATTCGTTTTGCTTGCAAAGACAACTGGACAAGCTATATGTGCTGAAGATCCAACATCAGTATGTTAATCCTGAATACATCTTATGAAAACATATATTTTTTTCAAAAAAAACTTCAAAGCCATATTTTCATTCATCTTTTTATGCTCTGTGTTGCATACTACAGTAGCATCGTGTTAAATCTTGTCCTAGTTCTAATGTCAGCACTTATGGAAAAGATTATTACTACATATTTATTGTGTAAATGTTTGTATTATTAAGTACAAGTTAAAAGATATTAAAACAGTGCTACCTGCATTGTTATAGCTGTAGATTAGTAGATATCTGGAACCTCTAGAGAGTTGCAGATTCCAGAATAGAAATTCATTGTATGATATTATAAATGTATTGCAAAGTCTTGCAATGTATGGCAGTATTTCCCTCTCATTGCCATTTGAAAGATTTTCCTGATGCCTAACCTGAGTAAGTCCCAGTAAGACCTAAGTGCATCCTGTAATGTGAAATGTAATGTGCAATGGATCACCTTCTGTTTCCTGACAACTTTGTATATATGTACAAATTCTTATTATACTCCATTTCTGTTTCTCCTCCTCCCTGCTCTTTCCCCTCACTTCCCTCCTTTAGACTAAATCCGATCGTTTTGATCTTTGTGCAGTCGGCTTCTTTGCTCTCCAGTAAACTCTCTTAGTTGGCCCCTGTCTTACTTTAAGTTGGAGATTAATTCCTGATCTTAATATCAACTAGACTTTACTAGAGCTGAATGGAAGTGAAAAAATCTGCCCTTTAAAATACGCTCTTCTGTTTATCTTGCCCAACACAATATTGCCTTTTCTGCAGCAGTGAGATCTGCTATATTTTCCAGAACTTCTGTCTAGCTGATTCCACTAGTACTTGTGCAATTAATTATTCTTAATTAATTGTAGTACATTTTCTGCATCATTATTGCATTTCATCCTAGTTATTTCAGACCATTACTCCAGATGATCAAGAGCTTTAAAGCTCCTTTCCTCAGGAGCACTTGCAATGCATTTTCTTCCCAGAGTCAATTCGTTATTGTGTTTGATATTATCTCCAATTTGAAGTAAAGTGTTCCTTTTTTTTTTTCTTTTTTTTTTTTTAATACTATTACCTAAGTCACAGTTGAAATTATTGGGTAGGATATCATCTAGGACATGCTCCAGAGTGTAGATTTTGTAGCTGGATTTCTGAACCACTGATTAGTTTTTAAGTTTCTCAGTGAGTTACATTCTGCACTGTATAATACTTTTTTCCTAAACTGCATTTTCCTTGCTTCCTTATGAGAAAGCCTGTGACCAAATCGTACTAAAAGTTAAAATATCTGGTATTCCTCCTTTGTCCATAATATCATAATCCATAATATCCATAATATCTTTACTTGTCAAAGAAATGAATAAAAATTGATCTAGCAGTATTTATGATGTCTGTACTGACAAACAGATTGGCCCATTTGTTACTACTAGATCTGGAAAACAGATATTTTACATACATTTTCATGCTCTATCTAAGTTATTCTGCGGAACTTTTCATATTCTACATAAATTCAGATTTCAGTTTCGTCATATGTAGCAGGTTGTGCTACTGATTTTGAGCATTACTTGCCAAACTGTCTGGGTACCCCGTGGTTTTTATATGCATGTAGCTCCCTGGTTGCCAGCATTTTTCCTTCAGTCAAGATTTGAACCTTTTTCTTTGCAGGCACCTTTCTTTCCAGCACTAGTTCTTTTCAGGAACTCTCCTAAGTCGCCTGTTTCCCAGTCCAAACAATCAACATTCCCCCTGGAACTTCCTGCCAGCCTTATATAATTTCACATTTTTGCCTACAGCACCCATTAACCTGCATCTTTATCACCATACTATCTGAGCTTCATTGTCTGAGAATCTTTGTCCTCGGTGTGCGTTAAAGTTGTTTTTATTTTCTTCTTGAATGTGCATTAAAGTACAGTAAAGGTTTTTTTATATATATTTAAAGAAATACCAATATAATTGAAATTTATTACATTTTTATGCTTTAGGGAAAAGGAGGTATCCTGAACACAACTTCTGTATTTCATTGTTTGCTTGTACTGAAATGGAATGTTTATGTATAGAAGCTTAATTATGTTGCAGGATTTAGCTGGCAGATTTTATGCTCAGTCTGATATAACTAGGAAAAATAACTACCATATGTTTTCTGACTAATTTATTGACAAGTATGTGGGATAAATGAATGGATAGGAGAATGATTAACTGGAAAACAAAACAACATAAGTGTATTTAATGAGATAAATTGGGAAAATATTCCACTTTATAGTGCAGATGAAGTGAAAGACAAGTTTTTAGATGCCGAGGCATTCATGTGGAAAACAGTCTTCATTTAGAATGTAGTACAATACTTGGTCATATATGGAATTAATTTCTAAAAATGTGATTAATTATTAATATTCTAGTTACTTTCCCATTTTTTTTTGGTACATTTTTTTTTTCCACTGCAGCAGGATGTTTATTTTAACAGCCAAAGAAATAATCTCCAGGCACCCTGCTTGAAAGCATTTTGTGGGAGTAATCTTACAGCTGTAATGCTTAGCTGCAATGCATACAACATCTTTATTCTCACATCAGTGGAAATTAAAAAAAGAAGTCTTTGAAATGTGACTGCTGCTGAGAAGTTTGCCAAAGCAGTAGGTCACAAGTTTGATCTTTTATCTATGGTATATTTTTAATAGCCCCTTCAGTCATGTTCATGGGGCTCCTTACTGAATGCTCATGCCAAGAAGCAGCATCTTTGCCTAAAAAGTGAAGTTTTTTCTTTTTTTTCCTTTTCTTTTTTTTTTTTTTTTTTTGAATGACCACTTTCTTATCCGGTGAATAAATGTCATATTGTAATAATGCTTGTATGGAATTACCTTGTAAATAATTCTTTTGGGGTTTGAGTTGCTGATAGAAGACTTGATTCCTCCATAAGATTCTTCTACTTCTGAAGTCAGCAAAAGATAATCTTCAAACTATGACTCATCCTGGTAAAGTTCTTTTATTTCTGTGGTGAAAAATACTTCAATTTTTAATCCTTTCTAAAAAGATACTTTTTTGGAAAATTTCATTCAAAATAATTACCCGTTTTGGAGATATGCTTTCCAAACAATGATTTTAATGTGCATCAGAATCCTGCTTTTGGATATTTGCTAGCAGTCTTGAAAAATATTTAAGAACTTCAATGTTCTATGACTTATAAAGGCATAGATAAATTTGATAAATTTTTATTCTCTGCTATCTTATTTTAGGCAGGCAATTGCATTTGTTTTTATTTGAAATTTTAATTTGCATTAATAGAATGTCATCTGAGCATATTTTCTGTTTAGTAATTTGGCCTTTGACTAGTTGATTTCTTACAGTTGTCTCTTGACTAGTTTATTTCTTAAATTTATTTTGAAACATAGTATATAGAGTATCTGCAAAACAATTGTATATAAGCCTGAGACTTGTCAATTTGGTTTAAAGGGAGAGTTGTATAACCAAACATACCAGCTGAGAAGAGCTATTTGCTTATTTGATCTAATCATACTTCTTGGAACACATTAAAACTCTGTTCTGATTGATGTGATTGAGCTGATACTAATAATTTATGATCTAACATTAATAACATAATCTCTAGTTAATTTTTCCTTGTGGAAAAACTGGCAGTTTTTCAACTTGGTATCAAATGAGGCAGACTAATGGATAAAGCCAACTTTATGTGACTAAATTCGTATAAAGTAAGTTCTAGTACAAGGCAGCAGTGTTGAAGATTTGTGGTATCTTCACATACACGGATAGTCACCAGTATCTCAAAGATGAGGATTTCTTTTCCAGTTTGAATGTTTTTGGATTTGTAGTCTGGCTTTTGGACAGTAGTTTGAATGGTTACATTGGTCCGGCCTCCATCTAGGTTCTATTATTACAACTGACTGCACCTAGAAGTAAATATATTTAACCTAAGAAATTTTATGATGTTCAAAACATAGAAGCACGCTTGCTTTCTGTGCTACTGATAGCTGACCTTGATGTTTATAAGGTATCAAACATGCACTAAGATACTCTCTTCACCTTAAAATCATTGGTAACAGTAAGTTGAATTAATAGCTCAATGTCATTACATTATCCACAAGAACAATATGTTCAACTTTCTTGGTAATTAACTTAATATTGCATTCCAGAGGTGTGGAGCATCCAACTTTTATTCCTCTTCACTTTGACTTCCAGTTAGTGTATGGTCCTTCTCTCTGTAAAAGTGCTGTTCGTTAGAACTCCTGCTGTTTGTGGCCCTGCTTTCAGGGGGTTTATTCTCCTTGTAGACTAAGGCTCTTAGTAAGTGCATAGTCTAACAGAAGATTTTTTGCTTGTGCTGTATAAAATTATTTATGGTACTTGTATTTTCAAAATCTTATTTTGCTAATGTAAACAGTGGAATGTCCTCAACATTTATCTTCTATTGTTGCATTTGTGAAGCAAACATGCACATAAAAATTTTGTTGTACAATACCATTGAGTTATTTATAACATATGAGATTTAGGATCATGTATTTTTCAGCTAAGGATACTTCAAATTTTACTCTGAGTGAAAAGCATAAGCCCAGTTTATTTGAAAATTTTGCCAGTGGCTGAACTCCACAATGTCAAAGTTAGGGAGCTTAGACAGGAGATGATGAAGAAAACAAAGAAAATAATAAAATGGGTACTTTTGGGATCAAAATTAGATGAAAATACAGATACCTTAACAAAAAACGTCTGACTCAGTACGTCAATAATTGTGTCCACACATATGTCCACAATAATAATCCAAAAATAAAATAAGATCCAAAAAAAAAAATCCAACATATAATGAGACATCTTAGGTGATAGAGAGTCAAGTCCATCCTGCTTATTTTTTTATTCTTTTTTTTTTTTTACATCAGATGAAATACCACCAATGAGATGGATAATAAATTTTGACCGAGATCTTCTAGATGGTCTAGTATTAGCAGCACAACTAGCAGCTTACTGCCCATATTTGGTAAGGACTTTTGAAATATTCTGTTTTATATATAAGGCAATATTAATGTAAGTAATTGGCCTTTGCAACTGTTGGCTTTTGTGGTTTTTAGAAAGAAAAAACAATTTTGAAGTCTGGAGTGATTATTTCAGTGATATCTTTGGCTATATTCTTAATAACCAGTTTTTTTTTTTTTTTGAATTATCTTATAGATTGCTCAAAGAGGGCAAATACAGATTTCGTAGTTTTACTCAGGGTAATATAAGAGTTTGATTTCTGTGTCCTCCCCAGATTGCTACTCACTTTGTAAGGATGTATACTACCATAAAAACTCCTGAACAATGTCTACACAATTGTTTGATACTTGTGGATGCTATGCATGCTGTCAGTCTGGCTATAGGCATAAAGGTAAATGATTTTATACCATCAGTATTTAAATAGTTTGACTTTTATAACTTTTATGATAATAGTTTATGTTCAGATAAGAAGAAATTTCAGTTGTTTTTTTCATAATTATATATAATAACAGCTGAAATGCTGCATTATATAAAGCTATTAATTTCAAGTAATTATTGTGGTTTCTTAATTTGTAGAATACAGAAACTAGTTGAACATAAAATTAATTCCATTAAAATTTTAGCATCATAATCACAAAATCAATGGAATATGTTACTAATATTCTAAGGCAATTTAGAAAAAATATATTTAGAAGCAGATTTCATGTGCGTAAGCATAAAAAGAGTGTTAATAATTTAAAAAATACCAGGTGGATCTAAATCATGTAGATCCATTAGTAATCAGTTTCTGATTTGATGCACAGAGGATACTTTAATGTTAGAAGCTTTGGACTGCTGGGGAAGAGATGCTGTAAGTTGTCAGCCTCTGGAGTCGTTTTTTGGGAGAAATATGATGATGTTGATTTTTTATCATCGTCCAGCTGGTGTTCCTCAATAGAAAAGTATAGTGTGAAAAACATTCCAGCTGGCTTTTCTGGTAGCAAATAATTATTCTTTTTTTTTTTCCAGCACTAAATATAGAATCATAGAATGCCTAAGTTTGGAAGGGACCTCAGAGGTCATCTAGTCCAACCCTACCCTGCTCATGCAGGGTCACCTAGAGCATGTGGCACAGGGCTGCATCCAAGCAGGTTTGGAAGATTTCCAGAGAAGGAGACTCCACAACCTCTCTAGGCAGCCTGTGCCAGGGCTCTGTGAACCTCACAGTGAGGAAATGCTTCCTCAAGTTCCTGAGGAACTTCCGATGCTTCAGTTTGAAGCCATTTCCTCTAGTCCTATCTCTGGCCACCACTGGAAAGAGGCCAACCCCATCCTCCTCACTGCCTCCCTTGAGGTATTTATAGACACTGATCAGGTCCCCCCTCAG
>JAUBOD010000375.1:4084032-4099286 GCA_032353885.1 Nothura maculosa
GAGACGCTCTTCTTAATGCACCCCAGGATCCCATTGGCCTTCTTGGCCACCAGGGCACACTGCTGTCTCATGATCATAATATAAATATATGTAAATATAATTTAAAAATCTTTATTTTTTTAAATGTGAATTACAGCAAACCTGCCTATCTCTGTCTCTCTGTCTCTCCGTATGTTTTTGCTGTAATTGTCTTGTATGTAGGAGGCAGTTCGGCTGTCATCTCCACAGGAAAATAGGAAGGGTCTGCAGGCATCTATCCTTGGCCAGGTGCTGAATTATCAGGTGTAGCTGTCCCTGCCCTCTCAAGAAGAGGCCTTGAGATGCTCACCTTCCCTTTTGGGTAGGGAAAACCTTCCCGTGGGCAGGAACTACCATGCTTGTATCTGGAAACCCTCTTTCCATTCTCCTCTAAATGACTTTCAACTGAAAATATTTTTTTTTGGAAAAGCTACTGATGGGGAGGGCAACACGCCACGATACATGTGAATAGTTGTTTCTTTTGAGACTTGGTTTCCCATTCTTAGTGACACAGGCAAAGAAGCAAAATATTTATATGAATGATTATTTTGTTGCTAAAGAAAGAACAATCTATTTCAGTGTTATTTTCTATATTTTCTGGGAAGAACTTTCAGAAGGTATGAAATCTTTTGAAAGTGGCAGCAGTGCTTTCAAAATAAGTTATGAACGTCTATATTCTTTTCACATTTACCCTACCTGATGTGATTTTAGGATTAGGCATATCTTTAAAGGAAATAATTTAACTCATAAAGGAAATAATTGAACTGTCCATAACATTTGATCTTTTTTCATTTTTAAAGAGAACGTAGAACTATTATCTGGTGGGCTTAATACCATGCCTTTCTTGGGAAGTAGTAGAACAGATATTTTAATCTTTTTTCTCAGCTAAAGTTAACACAGTGATCTATAAAATACTTATTTCTGACTAACTTCACATCACTTGTTTCAGACAGTAAATTGTGGTTTTGCCTGTAACATTACAACTCTCTCTGTAATTTAAAAGCAAGATTCTCTTGGCTTTCATCAAATTCTAATTATTAATCACTTACATAGTGTTCCACCTATATTTGGATCTGATTCCAGAATTCCTATTACTATTGCATCAGCCAAACAGCAGTTTCAAATTGTACCAGCTGCTGCTATTCTACTCCCACATCCTGATATAGCTGTGCCATTATTAAAGGCTTTGCTATTACAAGCCAAGGCAAGAAAATCTGCTACTCCATATACCTGTGATTGACAGGAAGCATAAGATTGTATGGATACAATCCATAAAATAGAAGCATATTTTGCCTGAGGTTTTAATAATAAAAACAGGCAATGTGGCACATGAAAGAAAAGGCTGGATGCCTCATAACTAACCATATTCTAGGTGGAAGCAGGACTCCTTATTGCACTTACAGATTTATTTTAAGACTGTAAAACTTATAAGTCTTGCTTTAAGACTACAGTGCAGTAATGGTATTAACTATCAGTATTTTTCTGAATCCAGATGCAGGACTTTGAGCTTCCCTTTATTGAACTATGTAAGATTTCTGTTGGCCCCCTTCTTCAGCCTGTTGAGGTCCCTCTGAACGCCAGCACAGTCCTGTGGGCTCTTGGCCACCGCTCCCCATTTTGTTTCATCTGCAGACCTGCTTATGGGACATTTGGTTCATCACCCAGGTCATTACTGGAGAGGTTCAACAGCATTGGCCCCCCTGTTGATCCCTGTAGCATCCTCAAGCTCAGCCTTCTGAGCCCAGCAGTTCAGTCAGTTTTTCATCCACCCCTCTCACTACGTATCTGGCCCATATTTATTATCTGCTTGTCTATGAAGATGTTTTATACAGTGTCAAAAGCCATTCTCAGCTCAAGTTAAACAGTATCCCCTGCTCTCTCCCTTCATCCCCCAGACCTTCTTGTCAGGTTGGTCAAACATGATTTCTCCCTCGTAAATCCATGCTGACTATTCCTGGTTCCTGTCCATATATATCTGGGAACAGTAGCCAGGATTATTTGCTTCACCATCTTCCCAGGCATTAAGGTGAGGCTGACCAACCTCCAGTTTTCCACATCTTCCTTATCTTTCTTGAAGATAGGCTTTGTTTTAGACACCAAATTAACTACTTGATTTTTGTTTTTTTCCAGACTGGCTGGCTGTCCCCTTCTCACAATAACATCTTATTTACTCAAAACCCATGTGCTACACTTAAGCAAAACCTACTTAAAACTAGGAACCTGCTTTTGTTCAAAAATGATATTGTTTCCTATATGTTTCCCCATCAAGTTGTATGTTTAAGCCCTGCAAACCTGGCAGTACAACAGAAAGACTGAGCTACAGCTTTCAGTTTCTGTAATGAAGTGTTATACTTTTTTGTTATCTGCTGTTGATCTAATCTTGTTGCCATAGTTTTCAGTGGTCATTTGCCATTGTTGATTTAAATTGGTTACCTAGTGAACATCCATCTCAAGGCCACACATTCTAAGCTTTTCTATTTTCCTGTTACTTGTATGCTGCTGGAAGCTATTATTTGCCTTAATAGGTCTATTTTCATCATTATTTTGTAAATTTACTAGTGGGGAAGCCTTCTGCCCGATTTTTGAGTCTGTTGTATAGTTCACTTAATTACATAGTCTGGCTAATAATTAGATGCTCCGCAAAGAGGGGAATGTTATTTGCTTCAAGAAGTGGTTCAGCAATCACCTCCTTCCTGCTATCTTTTGATAAAGGTTTTATCTATTCTTTTCTGTCTGCCAAAATGCTGGCTCATAATAACTGTGATTATTTTATATTTAAAACAACCTGAGCCATATTTTATTTTTCTGTTCCATCTAGATTGACCAGTGTTTGCTTATAATGCACTTATAATGGCAATCAATCCACCACATTTTGCTATACTAATAAATGAGGGTAGCCAGCATTTTCAAATATTATAGAGTGACTCAGTGACATTTACTGCTGTTTGATTTTTGTACTCAATTAGAAACATATTTTCGTAAAATACATGAGGCTGCAAAATGCAAACCGCTCCTTAAGCAGTAATAGTAGCAATACTGGATACTTGGGTTTATTAATATACAGATGTTTGGAAATGTGTAGAGTTGCCTATGGAAAAAAAGAACAGAGTGGATATTGTTATAGGAGTGGAGTAACTCTCTCTTTCTGCAACAGAACAAATCTAATAGCTCTTGCATTTCTTCTCTAGTTTTATCATTTTTTTTCACTTGGAGTATCTTGAAATTACAGCCATTTATCTAGTTCAGCTGTTCCAGCCATCTATTTTAACTACGTAGGATTTGAATATATATACAAAACAAAGAAGTAGATGCTAGGCTCCAAGACATGAGATTTTTTTTTCTGTATTTATGGAATTTTATTATGGATACAACTTACGACAGAAATCTCTAAAATATTATTAATTGATTTTGTAAAACTTGCTTACATATTCAGTGCAGTATACAAAAGAGTACTTTCTAACTGAATTAGGGCTGATCTGAGTAAAAAATAAGTAGTAGTAAGGAGAAAAAGAAAGGAAAGTTAGGCTTCAGCAGGAAAATTTCTCATCTTTCAGA
This sequence comes from Nothura maculosa, assembly GCA_032353885.1. Taxonomy (NCBI): domain Eukaryota; kingdom Metazoa; phylum Chordata; class Aves; order Tinamiformes; family Tinamidae; genus Nothura; species Nothura maculosa. Next base: position 4,087,606 of record JAUBOD010000375.1, read on the forward strand.
AAATGAAGAAATTATAAATAGCAGAGATCTGAAAACACAATATAATGGAATAACTTGTTTATATTCAATAGCTATTACTAAGTGAAAGAAAAATGTGAGAATATTTTTAAGACTACTGGTTGACTACTGTCATGAAATAAACTTTTTTATTTTGCATAGTAAGTGCATCCGAAAATCCAAACCGTAGAAAAGAGTGATGTTGGAAATAAACGAGGAGATCAGGCACATGATTACATCTGTGCGTGATGGGCATATGAGCTTAAAAATTACTAGGATAAGCATTATCTAGGAAACTGGGTAGGGTGATAGGGAAGCTTTAAGTCATTGCCTAATACCTGTTCACTTTCTCAGCCTGCTGGGGAGGAAGCTGTGCCAGACCCGCTGGAAGCAGCAGGTGATGCCTGGCAGGGGGCACAGGGCAAGAAGGGAGGGAGGAAACATTCAGCTGCTCTTTGTGCCCTTGTGCCCCATGGAAACAATGGATTTGTCACCAGATAAGCATCAACTCTGGCTTTTCTGTGGAATCTCTTGCCTGCCTCAAAACTGATAAAAGCAGAAGGAAAATTAAGAAAATGTGGAGACTACCCAGTGAGACATAATATGAATTTGATACAATTCTGGGTTAAAATGGGGTAAGACTTTCTGTTTTTTAATATGACTTGCTGGTTTTCTCCTTTATCTCTGTCTTACTCACTTTGTACCAACAGAAAAGCTTCGTGCTGTGTATTCTACAAAGTACACAGAACATGTTCCTGTAAGATTTTAGATAATTTGGTTGATGCTGAATTAGCTTTCAGCTACTAAATCATCTTCCCTTGCCTAATGTTTATTTCAAGAAGAGGCTTCTTATAGTTTCTTCTGAAGTTTTAGTCTAGGGCCAAGGCTCAACATCTTTTCCAGTACCCAAGTTCTCTCTCTTTTATGTCAGCACTCTAACCCTTTGTTTTAAGGTAGGGGAGGATGAGATTTTTCTTCCTAGTGTGGACATTAAGACTTTGTCTGCTCCAAGCATTCCATTCCTCTGGAATCTCTGTCGTACCATAGTGAATGATGTATGCCAGGAGGAACATCTAGAGGTCAAAACTGCCACTGCAAGTTTAAAACTGAACAAGCCTGGTTCTCTCATCCCCTCCTCAGATATCAGGCAGTCAAGACCCTTAATCATGTGGACACCCCTGCTCTGATTTTGGTCAAGTGTGTCAATGCCTCTCTGATACTGAGGAGTCCCAGGCTGGACACAGGACTGGAGATTCATCACAGAAGTGGAGCATAGGGAAAGAATCACTTTCCTCAACCTGTAGGCTACAGTCTTGCCCTTACAGCCCAGAACGTGTCTGGCCTTCAGCACACTTGCTGAATTTGCCTCTTCTGCAGGAAGAGGCGGTTTCTCAGCCTGTAGTTTCAGCCTTTTTCTATCAAATTGTCTTTTCTTTGGAGCTGGTTCATTAGAATAGTATAACTCCTTTTTCTCACATATTAACATTCTGTAAGACATAGCCTTTTCATGAAGTTTTTCCCAGATGTTCATGATAGCCATAATACACCCTGGTACATTTTTACTAAAACATTTTTTGTTGTAAAATCACTGAAAATTCAGAGTGTCTGAAAATTCAATTTTCATATCAATAGCTTAGAGAAGATGCATATCTAGGTGCATCACACTTTCTTAATGATGTCTGTCTCATTACCTCAATGCTATGTAACATACCTAAAATTTATTCTCTGCAGGTTGTAACAATAACCACTTCTGTGTTTTTCATTGGTAAAGTACTTTTGATACAACAATGCTGAAAGTATCGTATTTTCAACTAGATATAGTCTCTCTAATGAGAATTGGAACCTATTTAGATTCTATATCACTACTGTAATATAAATTCAGTGGTTCCTCCTTTATAAACACAGATACTGTGTGACCAAATATTCAGCCTGCAGTGGTGTCAGATGCCCCCGGGGCTGGGGCTGCTGCCCCTGAGGCCCTGCTCCCTTGGAGTTTGTATTTTTAATATTGTCCTTTTTTTAGTAGTAGTGCAAAAATAAAATGTGTTCTACAGGAATCTTTAGAATCCCAGGTCAACCTGCAATGCAAAATAATGTTATATTGTTTGTGATTGGTCTGTCCATATCCTTCAAAAAGGATGTAAATTGGGAATGTGTTGGAATGTGGCAATTTTAAAACGTAAAGTCTGGAAATTTAATAGTAATTTTCATCTGTTTTTTTAGCCTGGTGAGACTACAATGACATACTCTTTATGCATATAAAATATTTCCAAGCAGTGTGAGGTTTAAGATTAAAATATGAAAAGATGTCCTCTGTCTCTCTTTATGATTTGCAGTTGCAAATTCCCGATAAGAAGAAATCATGTAAAGAAGGAAACTTGATTATGGGCTGATGGAAGTGGGATGAGGCTACATCTAGTTACATGCAACTCATCCAAGTTGTTTAGGGAGAAAGACAGTCAGGAGCAGTGTAGGAGACCAGTGATTTTCTTGGAACTTGGGGAAGTTTTTGCCTGTAGGATGAGAAGATTTAACGTTAGCCACATTCCAGGAGTCCAGCAAAAGAGGGACTTTCTCAAAATATTGCCGTATTGAATGAGGCTCAGTTATGTAAGGAATCCAAATGAAGCTTTAAATTACTTAATATCAATTTAACATAAATTAAATAATTGATTCAGGAAGTATGTTTGTTTGAGTCTATAGCCAGAAACATCCTGCACTTATATATGCGGGAAGTCTCTCTGCTGTTTGATGATACTCCTGACAGGTCCATGTATTTGTAGGAAGAGCTTTTACTGCTTTGTTTTCACTGACTTTGTAGAATCTCAGAAGACTGAAAACTTGACCTGTTTGCAGTTGTTGTTTAAACTCATTTCAGTAGATTAAATATTAAAATGTAAATGCCACCTTTTGTAAACAGTTTGATATTTGCGATAGGTGTGATTGTATAGACTTGAGGGCCTAATGTTAGATAGTGATTACGTCTTCATCAATAATTACAAAATATGTCTAGGTTTACCCTGAGTGGTATTTAACAGTGAACTAGAAGATTTTAAAATATATTCTTTTATTTTTTTGAGGATTAAAAAAGACATTTTTCTGGTGAGTTTTACACTTTTTTTTTTCCTGTTAAGCTTAATTTATAATAAAATGAATATCTATTTTTCCTGGATTCTGCGGATAAAAAAAAGAATTTTGATTTTTAATCTAGGTTTATTCGCAGAGTGTATCAGTACTCTATTTTAGTACACTGACAAGGTTCATATTCATCTTAGTCATGCATCAAATCTAAATATTAAAAGTTAAGTTGAAAATATTTGCATAGTGAGAATCACCTTATGCTTTTTATTCCTTTCTCTTATCTCTAAAGTATACAGGTGAAATTTTAACTGAGTATCTGATTATTGTTACTTTTCTGGTTTGACATCAGGCCACAGACATCTGTGATCCGAATCCAATCATGATGCTTATTCTGTGTGTTTACTTGTATGAAAGACTCCCTTACTACTTGCCCAAGAAGACTATTGAATTTACAGGTGCTTTCCATGCAACTGTTGTTAAAAAGGTACTGACACCACTGCAGTAGTAAAAGGTTAAAAAAATCTGTATGCATATATGTGTTTGTGTTATGTATGTGCTACAGGAAAGAGTGAATGGGCCCCATGCAGCTTCTCTGGCTAATGCAGAAATGAAGGAATATCTCTTAGTTTCTTTTCCTTCATGTTGACTTGAGTTGCTTTTTCTTTTTTTTTTTTTTTTCTTTTTTTTTCCCCCCACCCTGTAGTCTTAGTGAGTCCAGAAAATATACAAAAGTTTATTTGACTCCTGGTTTCAGAGGGTCAAAAAACAGGAATAAGAGATTAACAGTTGAGGTAAAGTGCAGTATATTCTGTATAAAGACTTAGAAAAATGGGGCTTGGATAGTCTGTGGGAATTTTATGCTTCTTAGGGAGAAGAGTGACTTCCTTAGCTATTTGAAGTATTCTCTTCCTTTATGACATCCTTACTTTGTATTTTGGAAGGTATTTAGGGAACATACTTTTATGATCTAAAGACTGAATAAAAATTGGCTAAGTTTTTATAATATTTTGTTGCAATAGGTACATCTGGAAAATCCAAGCAATAAAACTTTGATGTACAACGCTACTCTAGTAGGAAGAGAGGCTGATGATTTCTCATTACCTGAAGGAAATACTGTCATCATTCCCCCTAAGTAAGTAATGATTTGTTCAGTATTATTAAAAGTTCACTAATATGGAAATATAAATCTACTATTTCAACTGTGGTGGAATGCTAGAAGCATGTTTGACTGCATAGGGGGAAAAATGATCAATGTAAGGATCATGTATTTTCTCCCTAACCTGACACAAATCCAGAGGAATTCCTCAATGGCACACTTGCAGCTTGACCTAATAGACTATTGAGAACAGAATGCACATCTTCACATTGCTATAGGAGGCACCTGTATTCGTAAATATTTTAGTTCCTCTGTGATGAAAGTTTTAATTTTCAGTTTGGATTTGCTATTATATATTCTTTCCCCAACTAAAGCAGTTCTGTCTGAACTGAATTCGCATTCATGAGCAGATAAAAATTCTTTCCAATTAGACTTCAATTTTTGTTTCTTATTCTTATTTTGAAAGATGACTGGACATTTAGGAGGTCATGACAGAGATTTGGAAGTGGAGTAGTAGTGTGGGTTTGGAAGTGATAGTAATGTGAATAATAAACCAACATCTTTTTTTAATTGGCTCATGGTTGCAAGTACTGGTTTACATTGAGTTGTATGAGGTTGAGAAAAATGGATATGTTGGGAGAAAATGTTGTGGATTTTTTTAATGTATTTTTATTTTTGAAAGGGTGAAAGCCTTTACCTCCTTTCCAAGTTTTTCCTAACCTTGTAGCAGATTTCTGCAAAAAAATAGAAGTATTTTGAACCTAAAAAAACTGTAGTCCATTTAGGAAGAAAAGATGTAGAAATCTGGGAAGACACACCCACGTTAAAATTTTTCTAATTTTATAAGTACTGATAATAAGGAAGACAAATCAGTGTGTTAAATTTCTACAGATTAGGAAAGCCTAATTACTGAATCAGAGAACAAGATGAATTATACCGTAAAAATCCTTTCAGAATATTAAACTTTAAAAACTTTTATGAATATCTGTATTGGTTTGTGTAGTAGCCTGCAATAGCAACTTCTTCAGATTTAGAGTATTTTCTTTAGGTCCTGAGCTCTGTAAATTTGGTAGTTCCAAGCAACATTTTTTATCCTGTTCTTCCTACCCAGCAGTAGTTGGGTTTAATGGATTAGAGACAGAGGTTGGCTGCCTGCTTTTTGACAGATGGCACAGGCCAGTAATAAATGAGATAAACCCACACAGTATGTCAAAAGCAGTGAACACGGATGGAGGTAGCTGTTAAAATAAGAGACAGTCGGGTCAGAGGGTGGACGTTTCAGGCAGCACGCTCCTCTGCATCTGCAGTCCCAGAACACCTTGTCCAGCACCTGCCCAAGGGCAGCCCAGGAACTCCAGAGTTGGGCCAGTTCAGCAGCTCTTCCCTGACCAGGACTGTAACATCTGGGAGCTCTGCAGCAGGGAGATAATAGCTGTAAGAGATTTTCAGAATGTCTATAATCAGCAGATCTGGGAACTGAAATGCTGAGATGTTGGTGCTAAGGAAGAACTCTTTTGAGTGTTGCACTCATTTCTTTTTGGCTTGAAAGCAGGAGAGATTAAGCTGAGTTCAGATTATTGAATGTGTTCACAGAGTGCCCCAAGTCAAGCAGCAGCTTCCTCTTAGGAACCTGAGATAGTCATCTCAAGCTGTGTAATTTCTGGATCTTATGTGAGCCTCCCAGTAGAGCTGCAGTGAGCCCTGGAAGTGCTGGCCTTTCCTCAGGTTTAGACAGTGCTCTAGCCAGGGTAGGCTCATGTATTTTGGAAGAAGGCTTTTGTTCTTTTCTATGTAGTTACTTCATGTAAAATTCATATATTTCGCAACAGTACTACAATTTTAGTAGGGCAGATTTCTGCACATTATTAGTTTAAATTTAACCTAACGTTGCACTACATATCCTTTTCTATCCCTATCCCAACTGCAAAGTAAAATGTCAGCTTAAATCCCTTCAATTTTCATGATCAGTCACTATTACTAGACTTTTCAGGTGATGACTTTCAGAGAAACTAAACCCAGGGACCCTTTGTTCTAGATAGCATTTGAAGAAGTTCACTATTTTATTTAAAGCCTAGTTTAATGTGATATCTTACATAGCCTGCACTTCAGAATTCATTTTGTAACTAATTTGTCCGAATTTAGTTTTTTCAGCCTTTCAGAAGTCATTTTGATTTGTTAAACACAGCTCCCTGATAGTGATGAAACATCCAAGAATATATTTATTCTTTATTTTACTTTAGAAGATGATGTACATGAGCTAGGTTAACTAATGTTTACTGCCTTTACATAACTGCATTAAATTGAGTATCAGGTGATTGTGGTGTACTGTGATTTGAGCAAGTGTAGGTAGCACAGATGATCGTTAGATATTCTTTATCAATTTTGATATCTTTTAAATTTTTTATGTTTATTTTAAGAAAATTTGGTTTCTTGGTTCCTTCTTCTTTCATTGAAAAATTGTCAGTTTCATCAGGTATAAAAAATGTAGGATTACTTTAAGATGTAATTAAGTATTGTGAAGATGATTTGTAATCTACTGATTACAATACAAAAAGGCCTGGCAAAAAATGATATTTTTAAGCTAATGTTTAAAATGTGAAAGGCTATTATATGTGATTTTAATAGATGAATAGAATGTTGGCCCCAAAACAAGTAATTTGCAAATCAGTACATTTTTGCAAAAGGTTAACAAGTTCTTCTTGAGTTGTGATCCTAGAGCTAGGAGAGAGGTATATTTATAAACCCTCCCTTTCTTTGTTTTCCTTACCATCCACTGAAGTGGGGAAATGGCAGTAGGAAAACAGCCATGGAGGGTCAGACCAGTATTTTGTCTCCTGCTGTAGTCAAAGGAGACATTGCCATCTAGCAGGTAGTTCCCCAGGTGAGACTCATCTGTTGCATTTTTGATATGCTGAGCTCTGTGATCTCACAAAATGTAAGAAACTTGCATATATCATTTATATATATTATATATATGTACACACATAATATGTAATATCTATATATATATTTTTAAACTACATTGAATTAACTGCATATACTTGAAAGCCTAAGCCAGTCAGGTGGCTTTTCAGTTTGTATTTTGAGGTATTCTCTTAGCAACTTCAAAAAAAAATAAATCTCGTACTTTGTAGAGAAAGCTCTTTGTGATAGCTTTAACAGCTTTAACCATTATTTATTGTTATTATTATTTTTTCTCTAGAGGGCAAGCGAGTGTAAATGTGGAATTCACCAGTCGTTTTCTGCACCCTGCTGAAGCGCTGTTACTGCTGGTTTCAAAAACTGTGGGTGGGATAGGCGGTGTGACGCTGGCCTTCGCTCTGAAATCTAAAATCACACATATTGAGCCTGCTGTAAGTTTATGTTTGTATAATTAATCCTGCCACAAAAATCCTGTTGAGCAGTATCATGTATCAAACACAAGAGAAATGGAGTAAGATATAAAAACGGGTTATTGTTAATGCCTTTCAGCTATTAATTTTCAAGGATTCAGTTTTAGACTATATATGTGCAAAGAAGTGCCTAGAGGAAGAGCTGGTGATATACTAGAACCCATAATAAATTTTAAAATTTTATTCTGATTGCTCTAAAAATTGAACTGGAGTCCTTTTAGCATATGAATGCTTTTAAAAATATTATTGTCGTGCTGATGTGGTGATATGCCTCTTCAAGGGATTTCAAGTGTCAACTGGACAGCAAAGTTTTTTAGAAGCTCTTGCGCTTTTACGTAGGCAATCCTTAGCTTTAAGATATATCACAAAAACAGAGCAAGGACTGGTATGGTTCCTCGTCTGAACTTAGTGAGTGTTTGTCACTTTTTTTTTTTTTTAAAGTGATTGTAGTAGTAGACAATGATGTTAAAAAGGAAGATTGGGAGGGCAGGAAAGACAACAGAGCACATGGAAAAATCGAACAGCAAGAAAATAGCTTGATTGTTGTCCCTGTGTTGTCATTCTGAAGAACATTTAAATGACGATGAAAGTAATTCATATTTAAAAAGAAATGGACTTTAAGTATTCTTTATTGGGAACAAAACTTAACATTTTAATAATTTTAATTCTTTAGTCATCAGTGACTAAATACATAGTTTTATACTTAGTCATATTTTCTTCTTTGCCAATGTTTAAGCATGAATATGGTTTGCCACTTTTGCTGTAACTGACATACTGGCTTAAATTTTTGTTCTATTTTAGGATGTCTTAAAATGCAAATCTCCATGTTATGAACTGAAGAAGGTTACACTAAGTGTTACTAATCCCTTCAGAACTGATGGCATATTCAGGTAGGCAGTTCTGTAAAGGCAAATCTATAATGATCATGCTGTTTTATCATCTCTTTTTCATCATTTTCTCCTTCTAATTAAAGAGTAAAACCTTGAGATTAAATTATAGGGATTCATATTGTCAGAATTGTAAGAAGTACTATGAAATGGAAACTTCACTCATCATAATAAGTGAAGAAGACAAATAAACCTTATTTGAAATCCATGTCAGTGTAAGCAATAAGTTAGAGCTTTAATGGAGTTCATGAACCTTGCTTGTATTTTTGTATTTGGCTGAGGTGCAGCAGAACTCCAAGGAGAAATAAACCATGTTAATTAATAGTTGTTTTTTTTCTCCCCAAATCTGCTTTATCCTACTGTTTTAATTATTAAACATGCAACAGAATGATTTTCTTTTGCCTTGGGTCTGACATTGCTGTCAGGTAATGTAATGCAACTAATGTAACACCAGATGTAACACCTCCCAAGTTATAAACGTTATTTTCCTAATCTGAAATGAAAAGAATGCTGTACCTCTACCATCTCATTTTATGTGATCTGGCTCCATATTGGTCTTTAGTCTTTAAAGCAGTCATTCATTTATTTATGAGAATGTTTTCCATAACGTTTTTTGCTTCTTTAATCAGTTCTATGTTGTGGATAACTCTATCAGAAAAAATATATTATGGTGATTTGATAATTTAGTTTTGTATATACCTTTTAATAGTTGCATGAGAAGTTCCTGAAGAAATAAGTTTCTCTGCTTGAGCAAGAGGGTTGGACTAGAGGTCCCTTCCAACTTTAACCATTCTGTGATTTTGTGAAATTATCCATTTTGGCCATATTTGAACCAGTAACCTACAAATGAAAGTTTTTTTTTTTAAACTTATTTCCAAAATTCTGAGATATCTAGTTTTCCAAATATGTAAAAAATGTCAGTTTTTTGCAAAAACTATATAGTGTATCCTAAACCAGTTCTTTCCTGGCATTCTACTGCTTGTTGTGATACTTGTTCTGTCAACTAAGAGCATGTCTGTGTCTTCTGTTTTTACAGTTCAAGGATCATAACACCCATGTATAGATAAATATCTTAAAGATCACTGAATAATTGTACTTCATTAAGTAAAACAAATACTTTCAGAATCCTAAGATACATTTCTCTGTGTAGTGCTGTAACTATTTCTTACCCAGGAAGAGAAAAATATTTCTGTGTCATAAGATATGAAAGTAGCTGATGGTTAGTGTTTGTTTTTCATTATTATTATTTTTGTTTAAGAGCAGATGAAATTATGGGACTGAGCACCCATTTACATTGATATAAACTAATGTAGTTCCACTGAAGACCTTGAATTCAAATCTTTAGCTAGTGAAGTGCTTGTTGGCATTGGCTTCTGTATTTTTGCTGTGTAATGTGTTATCTTCCTTCTGTTTCTGTTCTTCTCTGAGTGTAGAGAAAATGCTGTACTATGGTTTGTTTAAGCTGAAAAAATAGTGTGCCGGTGCTATATAAAAGCAATTCTTCAAAGTTACAGCACCTGTAATTCTTGGGTGATGACTAGCTATATGTCAATGGATTATTTATTGCATAAAAAGGATTTAAAGGGTCCACAATGTACTGTAGGGAAAGCAAGATAAATGTCTTTTAGGAAAAATGAATTGATTAAGGATTGTTAGGGAAATCACAACTTACTGTAGTATAGTAGATTCACACTTTAATTAGGAAAGCAAAATAACTTGTCTTTTTAAAAATCTCTAGGAATTCTTTACTCATTTGATTTGGTGACAATCTTAGTATAAATTACATTTTAGAAAATTGTTTCCAATTTAATAGTGTCTGTGCCTTGTCTTAGTCTTTGTTTCTAGAATGTTGCTCTTTTGAAAAATACTATTTCAAGTTGTGTGTTATGACGTGGCTGTAAGCTTACCCTATGATTACAAATCAGTCTATGATATTAATGAGGTTTAGCATAATAGCTACTCCTAAATATATATCAGGAATTTCCATGTTTACATAAGCTTTAAAAAGTTTATGTCTTAATTTCTGCAAAATGTTCTGAATTCTTAAACAAGAAAGTCTATATATTTAGGGAGAAAATCCTCTTCCCCCTCCCCCCCTTTATTTCTGGGCATCCCCAAATGGAAATAAACAAACCTTAATGCGAAAGCCATAATAAACTACTTTTTGTCTTCTAAAAGTCATTAAAAGGAAAGTAATATTAAGTACTTGCCATATTGCAGGGTCATTCTGCTGGAATCCACAAGTTACTTAAGTCAGCCAGAGCAAGTGTATCAAGCAAAAGAAGTAAAGCAAGAGATAAATACGTGAGTTTTAAATGTTGATTGGTAATTATACAATATTGAATTATACAGTTTTATTAATGTACTATCTTTGTGCTTAGCTAGTGCATAGTAGTTATAAAGAATTTTAGATTAAAACATGGTGGTATACTAGAATTATGTAATATTAAAGTATTTGTCATAAATTGTAGAGAAAAAATAAATATTTCTATTCAAATCTGAAGTGATGGAAATATTCTGAGGATGAGTGATGGAGTGGGAGCAATTTGCCACAAGGAACATGTGGCAGAGAAATCAGTGTTTACAGCTAAAATCTTGATGGAGTAGAGGCCGCCGTGGTGACTCAGATACCTGAAGGAAGGGCTGATAAATGTCAGTAAGATTGAGTACCTCCAGTTTATTGGGACCTTAAGAAGTAGATGGAATAGCTTGATTCTCAGGATGAAGAAGGTCAAGATTTCAGAAACTGCAAGAGTTAGATAGGCACTCTGAAGAACTTGGGAGTTTTGCTGGAGAATTGTGCTGGAGTCTAAATGCTGTAGGTTCAGTAGGCTGTGGGAAAAAACAGAAATATTTTCGGAAACAGAAATGCAGAAATGAAAGTTAATTATGTGCCTGGGTGTTACTGCTTAGTTGACCATAGATAGGTTTTCTGACATAGGAAAAACAGAAGGAGGATGATAGTTCCAAGTCAGCATGATTTCTTGATATTTATTTCATTGTCCAAGAATTAAAGAAAGTAAACACAAATATACTTTTTATTGGGTTATGAGTCTTGCACATGCATCTTTCTATTTCTCTGACTTCCATTACAATTACTCCCTGCTTTTTGTCCTTTGCCATTTTATTATGGCAGAGGGGCAGAATCACCGCCAGCAGGTCGAGGGAGGTGATTCTGCCCCTCTACTCAGCTCTGGTGAGGCCGCACCTAGAGCACTGTGTGCAGTT
>JAUBOD010000375.1:4100813-4116611 GCA_032353885.1 Nothura maculosa
GAATAAACAAAATTGAAGATCTAAAAGGCTATGTTATGTCCATATGTAATATAAATTATGAAATATAGCATTAATAACATTTGCTGCTGTCTTCAGAAAACGTATTTTAGAAATACACTGCTGAGGATATCACAATTATGATTAATATTTCATGTGTTCAAAATTTATCTCTATTAATGTAAGTCATAGTACCTCTTTGGCTAGCTTGTTTTACTTTATGTTCTAGTCTTTGTTCTGAGATCACAAGCAATATTCCACAGTATGTGGAAAGCAGCTAATATCTTACATAGGACTTTTCAAATGTTTCAGTATTTTTCTGTGTAGTAGTAAACATTTGTTTGTATCCCTTATCTCTCTGATAAGAGGTCTGCTTGCTTCTGGCTTCCAAAGTTTATTGATGGAGTAGCTACTACTGAACTTGGTTCCCCCATGGTGCTTGTCATTTTCCAGCTTTGTTTACCTCAAAATGATATATAGAATCTGGAACTAGAAGGGACTAAGAGAGGTCATCTAGTAAATTCCACTCCAGATACAGAAAAAGGTATCATTTTCCTGATGCAAGGACATGTTGGAAAACATAATCTGAGCTCTGAAAACAGAGTTATTGGCCTGGCTGGATCCTAGACCAAAGAGTGTTCTGAAGTGATGCATCATTGTGCGGGTATGGTTACAACTACATGATCCCATGATTTTGCTTTTGTGTTTGACTCGATTTGTGGCATAGCTACCAGCAGGACAAGCCAGCCATGTTATGGTATTATGTAAGAAGCAATAACAAAGAACTCAGAGGTGAGGCTACTAAACTGTTTCTTTCCAATGTCCAAGAACTGTAAGAAGAAATCTGAATATCTTAAAATAAATCACTGCTATAATGCCTTGAATGTCACCTTCCATATACTGTGACACCTGCCATATACTGGTTTCAGACAGGACTCAGCACCTGGCAACTTAGAGGCATCCTCCTTTACTAGTCTTCACCTGCAAACTTGAACGGAATGTTTAGTCCATTTAATGCACAATAACATAAATCATTTTTAAAGTTAGCTTTGTTTTGAAAGGGTCAGATTCTCCTCACTCACTCCCTCCCTTAAACTGGACCACTTCCATGACTGAAAGACATATTCCATGGTCTGTTGGAAGGTACTTGGTCTCTATTAGAGCGTTGAGCTTTTGTCATTGCGTCCATTCAGCACCTGAATAAGCTTGATGCTGGAGATTGTATTGTGTTGGCTGGAGATTGTTGGAAATTGTATTATTCTTTTATATGTTTTCCATTCATTCATTCGTGATGACGTCACTCTCGCCATGGAGCAGAATGTTTCACATGTAAGGCCTGAAAAGAAACTACTTTGGACTTAACACACTAGCAAAGTGTCTGCATAGAGATTGTGGCAAAGTTAAGATCTGCCAGTGTTTTTTTTTTTTCTTCATTAAAAGTCTCTTTTTGAGCCAGTGTGAGGACATATCCATCTTATCTTTCCTGTTCTTAAACACAGTGTTTTTATTCTTATTATTACACAAGTTACTATTCCTTTTGGTTTTAGAACAGTAATGAGGCACAATGTACATGTTTCGAAAACACTGTTTTCTTTCTGTTTCCTTTCATTCATCTGCAGGTGCATTTTTCAATCAGGTGAGAATAACTTCACCTTCAATAGAGACCTTCAATGTCATGTCGAATAAGTGAAATGAGTTTCTCTGTAATTTGGCTCTGAAAATAAGATTTTACTCAATTCACCTCAATGAGGAAGTCTGCTGCACACTATATGGTCTCAGTGTTTTATATATTTCCTTGCAATATTCTTATTAGGTTATTTCTTCATGCACAGTTTCAACAGATAATTACCTATATTGTGATTCTGCTGTAGTCTCAATTTAAGCAGTCATGGATGGGCATTCTGAATCAAGGCTGGAACGCTGAAAGAGATGACTCATATGCAAAATTTATATTTTTGTATTCATGTGAGATAAATAGTTACTTGCAAATATAGAATAAATAGTATGTTATATTCATGCACTTCAGACACCATTTGCCTTTCTGAAAAATGGCCTTTAAATATAACTATTAAAATGAGTCTCCAGGGCAACATTTCATGAGAATTTTACCAGGCGATTTATTTAAGACTGTGATTCTTTCTTAGTCCAGCAAGATTAACAATTTATTTTAACAGAAACTCAATATCTATCAAAAGCAATGTGTAATTGTTGTTTGCTGTAACTTGGTTCATCAAATTTTACAGCTTTGAGAGAATGACTTTTATTATGAGTAATACTAAGCCTGAATCTACAGCTGAAAATCTACTTGTAGTAATTCTTTGGGATGCATTACAATATAGTTTTGCAGCACCTTTAAGTTCTTACTTGTGCTTGTTGTAAATTAAACAATACCATCCATGCTTATACGTAACTATACACTCTTACCTCCTGTTAAGTCTAGTAGAAGTTATTTGTGAGCAAGGATTGAGCAAATACAGTATAAATATCTAAATATAAAGTGATATTAGGGAAATAAAATGGGAAGAAGCAGAATCTGCTTTTCAGGTGGAGGGGAATAAACGATTATTTATTAGCCCCAACATTTGTAATCCAAGTGCACAGTGAGAATATTTCAGTAATACCGTAGACAGATTATGAAAGTGCATGCATTTTGAAACAAAATTGTGTGTCTTGAAGACTAGATGGATTCATTTGAAATACTTAAGAAGGTTACTGATAAACTTTTCCAAATTAATAAGGGGAATCTTTTACCCTTAAGGTGCAGTAGTTTGAAACTGGATTCTTTTACACTCCAAATAGAAATTATTAGACATCTTCTAAAGCTAACTATGTCAGACTAAATGGGAGCCATTCAGATGGATAACTTGCAGATTTAACAAATGTCAGTCTTCATAACTGTTAATATTCAAGTATGCAGTAGCTAGGTTTCCTATAATTCTCTCTGCATAAATCAAGGCAGGGGGAAATGATTTGCTAGCTTTATTGGATATTTGTTCGTTCTGTGTTCCAGATGGTAGAAGAGCCAGAGCTTAACCCCCGGATAGAGTTTAAACGACAAATTCCGTAGTTTGTGTAAATTCATAGTAGAGCTAGAGACTGAATCAGACGGAACTACAGCTTATTTTCCTCATTTGCTAAGTAGTTCTCATTTTTACTATGTGACCTACTGATGTACTTTCTAATTAAATTGATAATTGTGAAATGTTTATCTATATATAATGTTTATCTGTGTAGCACACGCACACACAAAGAGTAAGCTTCAAAAGAAGCTTAGGCAGGAGCAAAGCTAACACCTGAACTGTGTTCTAATGAAGGGACAAGGACTATTTTGCAAATCAATTTCTGTGAGAAGAAGCCTGAAGACATGTCTGCAAGGGCTATGCATAAGAGTCCTAAAGTGAAAATAATGTATCTAACTGGAATTTGTTTGGTTACTTTTTTAGATTAATTTCTAGAATAGCTTTTAGAGGAAAAAATTGAAAGACTGATAGGAAATCAACTGTGAATATTAGAGGAATGCAAGGCTTGTCATCTCAGGATGCACCAGGGACAATTTCTCTTTGCATATTTCTTAGGATGTTGACTAACAAAGAGCAAAATTCGGATTAAGTTCATTGAAAAAGGTGCTATTGAGCAGGAATTGAGTTAAAAGTCGTTTTCCACTCCATATCACAGAACATTTTTAAAGCTGGAGGGTTTTTTATGTGAAATTGTGTTTATATGATCAGTATGCAGACTGATTGAAGGTAGGATATGGTGATTGTGCTATAAATATGATTAATTTAAGTGGAATAGAAGGCTTTTTATATCTCTGATGGATAGATTGCTCCAAAATTTTTTGGCCATCTGATTTCTTTTTCTTGCAAACACTTGCTTTTCCAGTATTTATATGTTAAAAAAAGGAAAAGAAGCTAATATCCAGCTTTAGGTTATGTCTTTCATTTCTATTTTTTTTCCCTTTTAGCTCTGAAAATAACGTATTAAGCTATAAAGAGAGTGCAGTACCTGAAGATACAAATGAAGAGCAAAGCAGTAATGGTTGTAAGTACCCCTTTTAAAATATCCCTTCTGTCCCTAGAGCACCATCTACAGGGACATGTAAGAATGATGTGGTAATGAATATGAAGATTCTTTTTGGTCGTGAAAGGCACTTTGTTTTCTTGTTCTCTTTCTATATACAGAACAAGAATGTAGTTAATTAGCAAAATGTGTCTGTGTAATGCTCAAATCATGCTGTATTACTGCACATTCACTTGTGTCATCTGGAAGTACCTTAAATGCTGAGTACCAGCGCAAACTGTTTACAGAATCTTTATTCTTAAACTTCAAGTGGCTGTATTATTTTATAATTTGTGCTGTTGCATATAAATTACCATAATAACTTATTTTAACAGCTGACCAATCCAGCCCGCAAGAGTTCTTCAGTCCCATGGAAATATTGTGCTTGGAAGGGAGTAGTTCTGCAGACTTAGAGATTGACTTTCTTCCCTTTAACCTGGAGAAACGTTACTGCACTGTTTTCCTTGTTAATGAACAGGTAAGAATAGACGGTGTATTCTGCACATTACAAAGATATTATGTACATGCTGGCTTTTGAAAATAGAAATATTTTCTTTCATTTCTTGGTTAAAATACAGTATACCTAGAATTCTGAGAGGAAAATGCTATGTAGGAGATTGATTAAAGGATAGACAGCATTTTTGCATTAATGAATGAAAATTGAGTTTTACTGCCCTTTAATCCTCTGTATATTTACGGAATGCCATCTTTTACTGTAGAGTCATTGCGTCTAGTAGTACTGTAAGGAATGTTTGGCTTTCCTAGACAATTAACTACAAAACAAATATATTTAAACCATTTGCCTTAACGAGAACAAGAATGATGCTTTAGTCTTAGACTAATGAAATACTGAGAGGGAAAGAATATTGTCTTTATGGTACTGTACTTTCCCCTGTATTTTTTGCTGTGTCAAAGACATGCTGTCATTTAAAGTAGCGTATTTTTCCTTCTCTCTCTCTTTGAAGTATCTATCTGATTTCCATTGACTCCTTGTTATTAATGTAGCTATAAAAATTTTTGAGCAGTGCATGAATACTGACTTGCAGTTTCTGTTAATTAATACAGTCTGGCATTTGCCATATATATGTAACTGAAATTGTTTTAATGAAATTACCAAGGCCCATTGGGCAACTTTCGCAACTTAAAATTTACATGCCACCCTCTTGTAGTCCTTTATCTTACTAGTCAGTCTTCTTATTTCTATGTCTTTTTATCTTTTCACCTATTTAACTTCTCACTTGTGTTTTGCCAGATGTCAGTGTTTGCCAACACTCTGGTTTTTCTTAGATTTTTTTTTGTGGAGTTGATCTCAAGGCTTGCATTGAGACTCCTGCCATATGTCTGCTTTCTTTCTATGCAATTACACACATTTAGCATTCTCTCTAACACACATTTAGCAAATGAAGAAAGAATTGGGCTCAGAGCTATAGAACAGTGATCCCTCAGGTGGAATGCGAAAGATTATTTCTGATAGCTCCTGAGAACCTTATCACCACAGAGGTCACAGAGAAAAAAAATAACATTAGACACAGCAAACAACCAGTTTTTCTTCTCGTAGCAGGAAGCATTCAAGTCTCTGAGAGGCTATTGCTGTGCTTTATGTATTAACTATTTCTGAAACTCCCACTCCTTTCAGCTAAAAGCAGTAATGCATTTAGAGGCTGCTGAACACGCAGAGCTTTTGATAAATAGCACTTCAGGTTAGAAAAATTAAGTCCCATCCATGTAAATGTATTATATGTAAGACAATGTGGTAAATCTCCTAGGGGAGGAAGAAACTGCCAAATACATAGTGTGTTTTTAGAACTATTCAGTAATGGCACAGAAAGAAATTGGCTCTTAGGTATTGTGCATATGGCTGCAATATTCCAATCATACAATTTTCTGTGGATAAACCACCACTTGAAAGATAAAGGGGCTTCATGTAGTTATGAAGTTCTTATCTATTATGGATTTAAGCTGTGTGTAATCTTACAACACATTTAATTCATTGCTTCTGTGTTTTTTTCCTCAGTCTTTCTTACTCATTGTGATGAATGAGCTAAAACAGTAGTCAGAGTATAAATGCTATTTTATTGCAATCAGTGAAGGTGTTGAGATGCACGTTACTTGTTAATACTTGAACCTGACTAGAAATACCATTATTAAATAAACAACATTTATGTGATAAAAGCAAGAAGCTAAATTGATGCCATTATTTTTTGGCTTACTTAAACATGTTCCTGATTTATTTTTTTTCTGAAAGAGTGTGGGTATTAACTCTCCTAGCATTTGTAATGACAGGTTGTTTGTTACACAGGTTGTTGATAACATTTCTCAAGGATTCGTTTCAATATTTCTTTTTGTTTAAGAAAAACGACTCTGACATTCTTTCATTTGTTAGCAGAGACCTTCTCAGAGAAGAAATTGTGTTGTGACCAACAGATAATCAGGTTGCTTTTATCTGTTGATACTTGCTTCTAGGGGTGAATTTACATGTCAGCAACACTTGTTTTCAGTGATAATTTGTTATGAAGACATAATTTAAAAGTGACAGTCCAGACTTTCACAGATGACTGCCTAATACAAAATAAAATAATTTTCTAATGCTTAACTAGATGTTGTTCTTAATTTAAAGATGACTGTAATGGAGAACAGCCGATCCCTAGCATTTGTATGTTGTTTTGAAAAATCAATTAGAAATGGGATTATAATGAGTAGTTAACTGTAGTTTTTTAATATTACAATAGCTACTTTATTTTCTGTGTTATCCTATATGCATCTGATCAAACTAGAAATATAAAGCATTAAACTATGAAAACTACCTAAACACTCAAAATGCTCATGCTTTTCCTAAGCATCAAGAGAAACCTTAGCCCAAAAAACCCCAATATTACATTCTGTGGATGTCATCAGAGACAGACTTTTTGAAAATGAGGAGGAAAATAGGAGAGTTTCTCCTCACATATGTGTGTTGATGTCAGTGATGATAAGGAAAGTAAATGGGAGTAAAATGGCATTCTAGCAACCAATACCTTGTTAATGGTTCTTATGGAAGCAAAACACTATGTCAAACAGGAATAATTCCTGTTTAAATTGGTTCCCAGAAGTGGCTATTAGTTTCTGTGGGAAACCAATTTTGCTCTACGTTTGTTTAATCCGTTTCAAAAAAAAGATTTGTCTGAACTCTTGAACTAAAGGAAAGGAGAAAAAGCCATCAAGCTTGAGCTCTCCTTTTGCTGTGTCAGAAATAAATGTGCGATATTTTCAGCGTAGAATAAAATAGCATAAAGGGTAGAATAAAAAGGAGGCCTATCTTATGCTGTTGACCCATAGCATAAAATTGCATTAGCGAGTATTAGTGAGATGAACTAGATGATAGAAATAATTTCCGTTCCATGTTGAACGAAGATTAAATGACAGAATTTTTAGGGCAGGATTTCACAGGATGTAGCTTACAGAAATCTGGAAGATGTCTTGTTGTAAAGCATTTAGTCCTTAACTCAATGACCAGCAGAAGCTAATGTGGTCAAAAAAAAGTTTTTAGGAAACTATAAAGTCATCAAAGCAATAGTAGTGGTATATCTATTCTTAGTCTTCTGTCTGAATTAGATTGATAAACTAATCCTGGATCTTTAGTTACCTTATTTAGCTGTCTTTTATTTTTGAATGTTCTAATTGAAATCTTTCCAATGTGGAATGTTTTTAATTTTCTTTTGGTAATACTTTTCTGTCTTAGACTTGCATCTTTTGTTCTAGGTCATTTTTGTGTTTACTCAGATGCTTCAGTAGACTTTTTCATTAATTTTGATGAAATGAATAAAATTTTTTAACTTTCTTCTGAATGGAAAATGTAGAAGAATTTCCATGATGCTATCCTGCTTTTATATCTGCTCTTTCTTCTTTGCCAGAGATAAAAATGCTATTTGCTCAAAATTATTGCATATAATTTTTACTAAAAAGTTCTTAACAGCCATGAGTGATACAGTCGTCTGGTTTGTACATTTAAAATATACAGGGTTGACTGCACATGATTACATTTCATTTTATCATTGTATTTATTGTTCAGAGTATCCTTATTCAATTAAATTCATTGTAAGTTGGAAACTCTATATTACCACATAAAACTTTGAAATGATTGCTTTTTTTAAAGTAGTTTTAAAATAATGAGTCTCCTGAATATATAAATAATTTTGTAAGTTATATCTTCAGTATTACTGGATTTTCTTTAGTTTTCATTTGTTTTGCTAGAGCTGCTTTCTGAATAAGGATGCATGCATTTCTGTGTTTCAGATTGGAGAATTTGTGTACCTAGTAGAGGGACAAGGTGATTTACCTTTGCCATCACCACTGCTGCCAATGGATAGTCCCAATGTCCTGAATGTGAGCAGTACACTAGAAGGTAAAGTACTACAGTTGAGGACAGTTCATTTCATGGACCAGCTCAATAAGATGGAAAAGTTATCCTTGAAACAAAATGCACAGGCAGCTGTCAGTCATGCAACCTTCTCTGCTATGTGTGAAAAGCCAACCAGAGTAGTGTGGGATGATTTTAAGACACTGGAATGACATATCAGAAATCTATATTATGCTACTCACTTGTTATTATGAGCTATTTAGTCTTATGGCCTCAATTCCTTTCCTGTTGAGATGAAAACCAAGGCATGTGAAACACTCTTGGTACGCACTGTGCCACGCAGGCCTGTAACACTGCAATACCTCGTCGCTGCTGCTACGTCACATATGCGCCTTCATCCACTGTTTTGCTTTCCAAAATATTTTCTAATCACATATATTTCAAAGTGGAAAAACAAAAACAATATGTAGGTATTACGTGTGTAAAAGATGCTGAGAGCTATAGATCTCAGAGTAAGTGCATTTGAAAACATTGTGAGTTTAACAGGTGTAATCATAATTACACTGCTGGTGGCTTCATATGGGAGGAATAGAAAATCATCTAGAAGAATACAAGGAGACTTGCAGGTGCAAGAAAGACTTTCTAAAACTGAGGTTACCACACTGTAGTAATACTAAAATACAGGGTTTTTTATTAACTAGAACAAGAAACCTTTGATTTGGATTTTGGGCTAATGTTCATTTTTATTTTCTCATTATTATGAATGTGTGTGTGTGTGTGTGTGTGTGTGTGTGTGTGTGTGTGTATATGTATATATATATATATAATATTGAGTTATATTATTAATTATATTTTAATATATATATGTGTATATATATATATACACATACATTTCTTGAGTAAATGGCATATATTATCAAATACATATCAAACAAATTTTGTCTTTGAAGATTTGGAATTTTAAAAAATATTCTGCAATTACTTTCTACAGTACCTGAGAAATGACAATTGCTACAATTTTTATTTATTTCTTTTTACAGGTCCAAATAGGATGGAGCCTATTTTGTATATGAAATGTGGTCTTGCTCAGACTCTTGAAGAAAATCTGAGGATTCCACTGGTCAATGAAGCCAGGGAAATGGCTCTGGCCATTGCTGCACAACAACAGATGTCAGCTCTTGAGTATGAAAGAAGAAAGATCACAGGCACTCTGGAGAGCAGTAGCGTCCGAGTTGCTGTTGCATTACTAGGACTATCCAGAGTAGAGGTAAGAAGAGCATTTAGCTGCTACCATATCTTTTTCTTGTTGTTCTTGATTTATAGGTCTGAATGTTTGTTCTGAAGATGCTGCCACATTCATGTTATTAAGCAGTGCTTCCTTTAATAAATCTTGCAAGAAATTTTCACACACTAAATATTTCACACGCTGAGTTTGTGTTGGTGTATCTCCTTAGGAATGTTCTCATAGGGAATGCAAATTCTTAAATAGAATTTTTCTTTTTTTTTCAGTTAAAGAATAGATTTGTTGAATAAATCAAGGCGTAAAAAAGACTCTTTTTGCTTCCCAATCAATCCAAAATAGTTTTGGAAAACAGCAATCTTCCTTATCCTTATCTTCCTTATAAGCTATAGCTCCCTATGTATGCATAACTATAACCTAGGGATAGTTTTCTAAGAATTCAGAAAGCAGACGGTTCTTTTAAACATCAATTAGTACTTGTCAATAAATTTATAATGGCAATGTTGCCACCTAAAGAGGCATTTTTTCTTGTGTAAAGTTCAAATGTAACCTTATATGGCTGATAGTCCAAGTTTTATGGTTTAATTTCCCTTGTGATCCTGATGTTACCTGGCCTCCGGTGCCTTGCTATGCCGGCTTTCCATCTGGACTGCTCCCAGAGCAGGGCCTGCCAGCGCTTCATCATTCCCAGTACTAAGCAGGAAAACATTTTTCTGGTGTCTTGATGACACTGCTAAATTTATATGTAACTGTAATTTTCGTTTACAGATAATGAAAGAAATGTACAACAAATTAAATGAGGAAGAAGAAAGTAGATTTAATCTGTGACATGTTTTTAGTAGGGCAAGAATTTTAAACATGTAATCTAGAATCAAATATTTTCCTTTTGGATGTTAGTCTCTTCCCTGCTGTGGTGACATTTAGTAAGCTTTTCTTAATTAAAGGCCTGTAATACCACCATCCCTTAACAAATACTTGATGAAAGACTTGGCTGCTCTGAAGTTGTGGATTTAATCAGGGTTGAGAACAAAATAGGAGTAGTCTTTGTGCCACTAGGTATGCTAAGACCTAATGTGGTGTCTGACATGGATTACAAAACAGTGGAGAGTGATTAGATTACTTATGAAATATGTAGTGATGGATAGTAATACTGAATCAGTAATAATGTGAGAGGTGACATTAATATGCAGAAGGATGTATTTTACAGCATTCATGTGAAATCTTTTCATTGTCCATGAGAAATAAAATGGAGTTATTCCCATATATGCTAATGTAAAAAAAAGACTTCATAGTGTGAAAAATATTTCCTGGTATGGTGGCTCACTGTATAGATTAAATTATGAAAAATCTTTCTTAGTACTTTTTAATCATAAATTCTCACTTACCACTTGCATAAAAACAACAGTATACAAATTCTAGTGACATTTATTGAAGAAACTTTTGTGAGGGAGGACTGCAATTTAGTTTGAAGATGAAGTGTGTTTTTCGTTTGTCTAAATGGCCTTACCTACCACTAAAAAAGACCATTCAAAGCACCTGCAGTTCTATGAATTTATGTATGCCCATGAAATCCTTTGGAAGGTATAGATCAGAACTAAATCTAGAATCTTTGGAAATTTTTTACTTTTTCATTTCCTTTTCAACTTTCTACATAGTTTCTACATCAGAACATACCTACTCTGTTGTTTCTGAGTTGAGTGCCACTATTGGGCCAACATTACATAATTGACAAATGGAGTTACATGAAAAGTTAGGAAAGAAGAGTTAATGAAGAGATAGGAAAGACGGACATTAACGCAATAAGCAGCTGAAGATGCTGGTCTCAACAATGCAGTGAGGGGCCAAAAAAAAAAAAAGGTTAAAATGAGTATCCATTTCCTATTTAATCCTATCACTATGCACCCCATATACATAAAGGCATAGAAAGAGGAATTGAATACTATCTTTGCTAGCTCTATGATTTTTTTTGTCTTTTAATAAAAAAGGCAACTTGTAAATTTTTTTTTTTATTTCTACAATTTACAAATATTAATTTGCTACCTCCTGTTTAAGTATTTAATTACTGTAATTCCTCTTAAAATATTTTGGGCAGTTGTAAAAGAAATATACCTCTGAACTCTCTATCACAATCAAAGTAGGGGCTAGCATTATTATGAATAATAACAAATTGCTTTAATGTTGAATATGAGAAAGCTGTCAGTGGGAAGCTTAGGTGAATATAAATAAAAAGGGAAGAAAAAAAAGGCATCTAGAAATAGGAAATAATACATGGAAGATGAGCATATGTAGTTGAGGTTGATATTGCCAGAGGCTGTGAAGAAAGTCAAGTGAGTAAAAAGAACACTGGAAAGAACGGAATAACCAGAGTCCTTTCATTTGGATATGTCAGGAGAAGGATGCTGCAGCCAGTGAAGTGGAATTCAAAGGGACATCTTTCAGCTTTCGTTTCTCTAGTTATCCATCTAGAATCACCAACTGCATCCAGTATCTATGTACAGTCTCTTTTTTTATAGTGAGGGATGAAGAAAATCTCTTTGTATAATTATATATTGATAGGAAAGATGTTCTACAAGAATGCCAGAGCTAAAGCGTACACCTCCCACCTCCCAGTCTGAACTGGGCTCTCTGCAGACATACAACCAGACTTACTTTTTTATTTTATTTGATCTCATGGAATCCAGTAAGTTGTGACCTCATAGATAAACTGTAATTTTTTTTTTTAACTAGGCTTTATTTGTCCTCCCTTAGAAGGTAGGGCTTATATGAGAACAGAGAAAATGGAGAATGATATTCCTCATATTCTACCAATGAACAGCTGTTATGTTGTTAGGCAAATTTTCTTCTTTGTTGCTCTCCACATGATGACTAGCCAACACTGAATATTTTATCTTAATTACATCATGGTAATTCACCATGCTGATAAATTTTGTTATGTCTTCTTTTTGGTCAAGAGAAAACGAGTGAAGAATTTTGTGTTTATATCTGTGGCTTCCATGGATTGATGAATGTGACAGATTACCATAAGATATTTGTCTAGCTCTACTTCCAGATGTTTGTACTCTTCTACATCCTCAGGCTCCAGGAACAAGGATTTGGAGGCTTGCACAATTACAGAAAAGTTGTGAAGTTGTGAGCTAAGTTCTGTGCAGTGCTCTTTATGTCGTACGTTATGGATTTTCTTAAATGCATTTTTTTGAGGTATCCTAAGTAAATAAAATGTCAGGGATGATTTTTTCAAAAAAATATATAAATATATAAATATATTTATATATTTATATAAAAATATATTTTATATAAATATAAAAAATATTTATATATGGGACCCATATATAAATGGGATCCCCATTGATTATGGGATCAAGGGAGTTGCAAACATCACAGGGATCAGAGAAACTCAGGACATACAATTCTTTCATTCATGAAGAAGGATTTTTTTGAAGTCTTGTCTTGGAAGGAAAAAATGGTAAAAGCAGTATGCAAGGAATAAGGGAGATGCTGCAGCACTCTGGAAAGTATGCAGTACATACTGGAAAGAAACAGCCCTATTGCATGATGGATCAATGTTTATCTGAAATATTTTGCATATTTTATCTGGTCTTGGACATGTTGCCTTTCGAGGCAATAGGATTTAGTCTTATGTGTGTTTATGGATGCCCCTCCTTGTCCCTCACTATACAACTCTTAAAGCAAGTTGTAGCTCTCCTACTAAAAGGATTATCCTTCTTTAATCTTTGGCAGGATACGAGGACATATTTGAAACATTCATAGACAACTGAATGCTAAACAGCTGAGCTTTTTTCCCTAATATATCTTAAAAGCTGAGAGAACACGAATATAGTTACTTCAGTGATTTTTGAAATCATGAAATGTATCTTCATGATAATTACCATTTAAATGTACTAAGAGCTCAGCTGAAACTCTTTTAGTCATGTTAGTGGTTAAGATTTTCCAAATCTTTTTAATCTACTTATGTGTAACTTATTTTAGGTGACCTTGCTTGAGCAGGGAGTTTGGACTATGTGATCTCCAGAGGTCCCTTCCTACTTCAGTGCTTCTGTGACATTGAATTTGTATTCAATTGAAGTTTTATTTTATATTTGAATATGTAGAAAACCAAAGTGAAATTTTGACTGGTGACTGTATGTCATTAGGTTGGTACTTCCTGTTTCAAGTGAGAAAGATGCATGATCCTCCTCCTCCCCATGCCCCCAGTGAATTGTTTTGTATTCTCTTGGAGAGAAATGGACTTTATTGTTAACATCACAACTGAATCATTAGCATGCATTGATTCTGTGTTTGTGTGTGTGTGTCTGTGGAAATTATAAGGAAATTTCTACTGAAAATAAGAAACAGTGAGTTCAGTTTCTTAACTTACATCACATTTCAACTTGCCCTTGCCCATACATTATTTTGAGAATGTGAGTGATGCAAAATAAAAAGTAACTATGTTAATTGGTTTAGGTGAATATTATTTTAGGCATATACATCTGTCCAATCATGCTTTGTGGAACAAGTGTCTTTAGTAATCATTTGCTCCTATATTTTATAAATTTTATAAAAAGCTATATTGGCCACTGAAGTGTAACAGATTCCCAGATTCCATATGGACTTTGTGCTTAGCAGTGTGCTGGCAATTTGTATAGATTTATAATCAAAACAAAGCAATGACAACAAAAAGAAAAACAAAAAAACTGGTTTAACTTGTAAACCTGCAAGTGAATGTGAGTTCTCTATTAAACCAGAAAACAAAATAAAACCTCAGTTGATTTGAACAACAGGTTAACAGTGTTCTTTCAATAGTAATTTTAATCATTATGAAAATTCTTTTTTCTTGTTTACAAATCTGTCTTTGAATTTCTCTGTTTTTAATTCATAGTTCTCCAGTTTCCACACTACATAGTTTTGCTCACTTTTTAAGTTTTTCAAAGTAAGGATGATAAATTTGAATCCTTCCTTAAAAATCAATGTTTCTTTTTTTTTGAACTTCCACAATGGAAGTTTGTCCCCTTGTGATAATGCTGAGATGCCTACTCTCCTGGCATTACAGAAAGCCACAAGACTTTGATTTTTTCATAGTGTAAACATATACTTCCAAGTCAACATATTTTGAACTGATAATTGTTTATCACTGCAAATATATTGTATTATCAGATTAAAAATGGTTAATTTGGGGCAATAGTATGTTAAATTATTGCATTATTTCTGTAAAACTGTTTTTCAGATGTTGAATTTGATTTTCATTGAAATGACCTGTTTTGAACTTTCCTTTATATAGTGTCCTAATCTCTTACTAATAGGTTTCATGCTGCGGATTAGCAAGACCTTTTACCAAGAACAGGAGCTTATTTGTCCTTCAGATTTTTTCTTTATGCTTTGATTTATAAAACATACTGTGTCACACCAGTATTCGAGTTAATTCAAATAACTATACATGTATTGCTCACAAAAAAATGAAAAAAAAATCCTTATTGTAGTTTTTTAGCATTTAGAAACTCTGAGAAGTGGAAAAAGAAGCATCTGTCTACAACTGATATGAAATAGATTTTTTTTAATGATTTTTCTTCTCTTTTCTATTTCCTGAACAACTATAAAACCTTATAGAGTGAGGAGGCAGACTGAAAATCTCAGAACGCATTATTTTTAAGTGAATATTTCAGATACTTTATATCTAAAAATTTCTATAGGACCTTTCTTTTTATAAGGATCTCTTGATGTTTCCAGAAGTTGCCTGATTACCAATTCAGCTATAGAAGTATGCCTTTGCTTAAGCTTGTATAATTTTACATTCCTTGATCTGAGATCCTGTGGTAATGATGGCTCCTGTATACACATTCCTTCTTCACTTGCAGAGAGATGCGCTGTTACAACCCTGTAAATTTCCCCCAGAGATGAAGTCAGTG
Organism: Nothura maculosa; assembly: GCA_032353885.1. NCBI lineage: Eukaryota > Metazoa > Chordata > Aves > Tinamiformes > Tinamidae > Nothura > Nothura maculosa. The sequence goes on from JAUBOD010000375.1 coordinate 4,116,346, forward strand.
GATTACAGCATCCAAGTGAACATGCAGGAGTTCTTTCAGCTTCCTGAAAAGGTCTCTGTTCCGGTGCTAGCATCAAGCAGGGTTCACTTGAACGTTCCTTCAGGAAAAGACCTTTCAACTCAGAAAACAGGTAAGGGCTGCTTGTTGCTGTAAGTTGCTGCTTAAACTGCAACTAATGGTAAACTTGGATTTTCCTTGAGACAATTTTGGTTTGTTTTGTTTTACTTGGTTTGCATTTCCATACCACCTTTGGCGATGAAGGCTGA
>JAUBOD010000375.1:4156880-4181593 GCA_032353885.1 Nothura maculosa
TTTTGGGAATACACAGATCCTGAGCTTGGAGTAAGCATTGCAAAAAAAAAAAAAAAAAAAAAAAAAAGAAAAAAAAATTTCTCATATATAAATACCTGTGTTATCATCATCATCATCATGCTATAGAACAAAAAAACACTTGCAGATCATTTTAAAGAACTGCAGGGCTGGAAATCATATCAGAGGCCACCTTACCCTGCTGTGCCAAGGGCCATATCAACCAGGGTTGTGTGTACGTGACTCCTGAGCTCCCTTTCACTTTCTCAATCATGACAATGTTTGTCCCTGTCAGACAGCTTCCTAGAGCTCTTCATATGGCAGATGATTTCTTAGCATAACCACAATTTAAATTTACTTGGGATGTGCAATGCTAAACCTCATCAGTGAATACTGTTTCTGACAAACTTCAGAAAAAAATTTGCCCTGTATTATTTTACTCTATGCATCTTTGAAAGTTTTTCAAGCAATTAGTATTGGTGGCTGCTGTGACAGAACACATCTTTCCCTGCTGTTCCCTTCCCCTCCTCCCCAGTCCCTGTTACATGATTTACATTATTTTTTTAAATACATTTTCAGGGTACTGATGATGCCTGGGTAACAATGCCCTGGCCCCCAGAGAGCAATGAGGGGAATATAAGGGCTCCATTTCCTGTGATCATGCTTAGCAGGTTTATATGCCAGAGTAATAGAACTGAGCAGTAATCTCTTTATTCATTATCTGAGATCTTACACATCTCAGAGGGACAATTAAAATGGAATAGGTAGATGGGGGTAAAAGACAAAAAAGTTGTCAAAAGAAATAAAGCTAAAAATGGCAAAACCAAGAAAAATCAATACAGCTTTGGAAAAAACTCTTAAGAATATGAATCATTTAGTAGAATAACTTGTTTACCTAAGAAAATACATGACATAAATATGATCAGGGTTGCTTCTACTCACAGCTTGAGTCCCAGCTCTATTTGTTAACACAGAGTGACAAGAAATTCGATTTTCATGAGAGTTGAGCCAGGGCAGGTAAAGGCTGTATTGAGTTGTGTGGGCTGTCCAAGTAGACATGACCTGTTCTTTTGGCAGTTCAGACAGATACTTCTCTAGGATATTCTTCAAAACGATCTATTAATGAAGATGTGTGGGCATTCTACCCTAGTTCTTCTATAATATTAACATTTTTTTTCCCCGCTGCTTTTCTTGTGCACTTAATGCCCATCACCTGTGATTTTTTTTTTCATTAGACATGGAGAATGTTTATAGCTACATATGAAGATGGCCATTATTGTCTTTAAGTAAAATTCTGGAAAAAAATGGATATTTGTATGTTAGATATTGGATATTTAGATATATTTAGCAGTTGTTCTGGACTTCCAATTCATCCTGGCTACTAGCTTTTCCTTGTTTTGGAAATGCATGCTACTTACATTTTTAGAATAGACTTCTCTACTTAGCCTGAGCCTCTTTCTTTTTCAAGTCCTTGAACTGTATTGATTACAAATATCAAATAATATTTTTAAAGCACATATAATATATCTCTGCCTTAGTTAAGCACTTCAGCATTTTAAAGTAGTGTGTTAGCATTCTAAGCAAACAGATATAATCTCACATTATATCAAATTTATTCTAATCAGTGAAAAAATCCATTTCTTGCTTGCCAGCCAGACTATTAAAACCATTATGTAGAAATTGCAAAAATATCGTTGACCCATTAGTTTTTGCAATGATCTGATGCTCTGAATTTGAGTCATCAGCTGAGATGTGTTACACTTCCAGGCGAAAAGTAGTAAATGCTAAAATAATACTGTATAGGAAGAGTTTAGAGAAGGTAGTGGAATACAAATGACTCTGGGATGCAGGCTGCTCCCAGGCATTCAGCACATCCTGCTCAAAAGTTGCCAGTGCTCCACAAAACTGCTGCATTTATTTTCAGAATAATTTCGGTTCCTTCAGTGCACTCAGCACAGGGTCTGTTCTGCCCTGTGTCTTCAGGGAGTGAGATGCAGATGCTTTTGAATGTATAACTCTGTGCTTACACTAAAGAGTCAGAAATATGATTTGCAATGTGGACATAATCTGGTTTGTGATAGTCCTTCCTGGAATGTATCACTCCAGGATATATCTCTTGAATAAATGAGCATTATTAGTTTGGTTAAAAAAAGTCTTAGAAATGTAATAAATTTTCCACTTGTTGTGAAGTGTGCTGAATTGCTGTTCAACCTGTGGAATATTCTTAAGCTTGGCACGCTTTGTGTTCACATATCTCATGTTGGCTGCAGTGCTTAAAAAGGTGAGAGCAGATAAATATTTATGTCTATATTTACCAGTGTCACTGGTGCTGGATGACATACTGTTGTGCACCTTGAATTTACTTCTCAGATGCTTTCTAGAAAAGGAGCAACATATGAACTAGATAGAAACCTGAGTTCTGCCCCAGTTGTATGTTGATAGCAAACAAGACTAAGTTTCATGGAAAGACCTGAGTAAGCACAGAATATAATATAATTTGAGATTAAGAGTAGCCGCTATGAAACAGGAAGGACGATATTTTGCTATAGGTAGGACCATATTTTGCTGTATTTACATTTTCTAACCCAGCTTCAAGGGAGAAGGGAGAGCTGTAACATCATATTTAGGTAGAGAAAGTGAATGAAGTGCATCAAGAATAAACATATTTTAAGCTATGGCTTTCTTTTTCCCCAAATCTCATACAAATTGCAGATCTGCTGAATAATCTCTGAAACTATTCCTTTGGGGATAAAAATGAGAAAGTGTCTTTATGGAGTAAAAAATGGATCCATGTTTAGGGAGTAAAGATGAGAAATGCTGTTACAACATCACACTGTGGTGATATTAATAGCATGGAATGGCGAGGGGCAAAAATGGAAAGTGGCAAGAGCATCCATTTCTTTGAAAGATGCTGTCTCTGGTATTAAAATCTTCCCTCTCACCATTTTGGGGAAATATTAGAAAAAAATGAAAGTCTTTCATAGGTTACTGAATTTCAGCCATAAAGCGGTGATTGTCTTTTGAGGAGATGACTTTGAAGACAGGAGAAAAGGGGACTTAAAGAGCTCTGTCTTGTAAAGGAGAGCAGACTTTTCTTCAGAGCGTGATTTGCAAGTGATCATTCCTTATTCCAGGGGACCAGATATGGTCTTACTTCTTAGAAAATTGCTGTCATTTCTATTTTAAAATTTTCCAGAACAAGAAAATGCTTTTGGAGATGCAATAGTTACCCAATGTAGAACACATCTTAAAGTGAAGGACCCATGCTCTAGGTTGTAGATTTGCATCTGGAGTGCCATTCTTCACCAGTCCTGGTTATATTGGATTGAGTAATTTTGCATTCATTTGATATTAAATACATTTTTTTACACATGAGAGCATCATAATTTCATTTTTAAGTGCAGCACTTTGAAGTGCACAGCTTTTGCACATCAGTTCTGAACAAGGTGCACAGACTAATACAGTCTTCTAACTCCAGGGTCACTTTAGGACTGTCCTCTAGGACTGATGTTTGCGACAAAATGTACATTTATAAATGTAGGTGTAAGCAAATTAAAACGTAATGTATTTTCCAAACATGATTAATATCAGAGAAAATGAAAATACTACTTCAAAATATTGTAAAGGATACATTTTATAAACATTAATTAATCTGCTAAGGTTTCTCAGATATGCTAATGTGTATAAAGTGACATCTGAGCACAAACTTTATGTTGCATGTTAGATTGTTCTCCCGGGGAAATTACTTGATTTTATGTGACTAGCTTGAGTTTATTATATTTGTTGATGAAATGTTATCATATTATAGCTTTTTACAGCATTTTAAAATTCATAAAATTTGATTTATATAAGAGCAACAATTAAAATATCAGTAAATCATTGCTATCTAAATATTCATTTTAGAATAAATTAGAATATTCCTCTTTTAGAAGTTGGTGATAGTATCTGAAATCAGACAATTAGGCAAGGTAGAAGTGATAATTAAAAATGATGCCGAGTTTTGAATTATGAAAATCTGCTCAGCAAATCCCCCATTTGAATGAATTACCATGATTCCACTGAAGTCAATCAAGCTATTATAGTATATGCTAATTGATATCTTGACTAGATGATGACTCTTGACTATTTTTAAAAGTCTCTAAATGTAACTCCTCTTTGAGCTGAATTCCTATATCTAGATGCAAATTTACTATTATTTATCAACTTTGCATTTTTATTATTGCAAAACTTTTTTAAATAAAAGCTATGCTTTTTTTTAATAGACTGTAATGTCAGAAATATATCCTGAAAATACTATTTTTTTCTGAAAATAATCATTTTTAAAGGCATATTTAAAAGACTATTTATATGAATTGCATGTCCTGAAAAAGTATAACCTGTAGGTGTGAAAGCTCATGAACCAAATGACAAAAAACTTAAAGGTGATGACCTTAAATAATAAGTTACTGGGAATAATGTTTATTGCATTACCTTTTCAAGAGTAGAAGATTCCTCTTTCCTGCTTCCATATAGCAGAAGTGAATATTAGTGCCTACCTTTTTGAATTATTTTGTACTTCTAACATATCATCAAAAAAAAAAAAAAGAACCGTATATTTAACTTGGTAAGGAAGCTTAAATATCAGAAGAAAGTTAGAGAAAAACATTTTTTAAAGTATAATTTTTAAACTGCTAAGGTCAATCAAATTTGAAGAATAAGCAAGATAAATCATCACATACACTTACTAGCTACTCTGCTGCAAACTGTATAAGAGCTCTGTATTCTAAGTCTAAAATGAAATCTTGAATAAACACAAAGTACAATTATTAACTCATAATTCTTCATGAGCCGTCCTTGTCCTTCATGAACTGCCCTTGTACTTTAGGGTTATCTCCTCTAAAGGGTGTTGCTCAGGATGCAATGTTAGTATCTGAGAGGAATGAAGTCTAAATTTTGTTTTATTCTCTGCTAGTAATGGTGAGCTTCTTATGTACTGGATGCTCTTTTATATTTCTGAAGCATAAGGAGCTAAGTGAAAGATCTCTTTAAATCTGTATTTTATATACTGCAAAGTACAATCATATGATATGGCATTAGCATTAGGAGTATTACTCCAAAAGGAACTTACATAACTGCATCCTTGAAAATTTTGTGTAGAACCAAGAAATCTAACTGCCTTATTCACTTGTTCTCCTTAAAGACACATCCCAAAAACAGTTAATGATTTTATTTCCAGCTAGGATTTTATCAAATGCATTCCTTTTATTGCTTACTTAATTCTCCAAATAATTAGGCTTTGTTTATTACCATGAAGGTAAAAAAGCTGTGGAAAAGATGCATACTGAATATGCAAACATCACTAACACATTCTAATCTCCCACTCTCTCCACAACACCCCTAAACTCTACATATTTCTGGAGACCAAGCCAAATCTTCCATCACCAACAGTGATGTGCAATTCAGCTGAATGATAGGCAGCTGTGTCCTAATCAGCAGAGAGAATCTTTTCTATTTTTAAGCCAATATATAACCCACGATGCCTGACAGCACATTTAAGAGCTGGCATAGCAGACATGGAAAGAAAAGTAATTTTAATGAAAGGACAAGGAAATGGGACCAAGAGAACAGAAATTGCAGTTTGTGACTCGTATGGCAGCAATGTATTCTCTCATCTGTGCGTGCAGAGAAAAGTGTTGTGTTGGAATGAGAGAGGGCATTTCAGAACTGGTAACTCTGCAGGACATGATAATAAATATAAGGATTACAACACTGATTAGTTAAGCAGAATTTTATTATAAAAACTGCACAGTGAAAGGAAGAGCTCATGCAGAAGAGGAGCAGCTTCCTTGCATCACTAAAAAGTAGGAGGATACCTGACTGACTGGATTTGAAAAGAATGTTGAACTCCCTGGAAGAAAAATTGATCATTTTGGCAATTCATATAAACTGGAAGGATACCTGAAATCCTCCTGGATAGCTGTGAAAATCTTAGCCTGAAAAAAAGTTTATTGAAGGCTTGAGTTGAATTTTCATGTAAATTACAAATTAATAGTACTGTTTTGAATATGGAACATTCATTTCTGAAAAGTAATTACTAGAGATTAATATGAGTGGAAGGAATTGACTTGTTTTAAAAGGTAAATGCAGAAATAAGAAGAAATTTGGCAGGAGTTTTCTTCTCAGATTCAGCATAATACATGTAACTAAACAGCTTCCTATGCTTCTAATGTTTTCAATGGAAAGAAAAGTTCTCTTACAGCATTGTTGTTAAATTTGCAAAATCTAATATGTGAAAAATGCTAATTTTCCCTTAACCATCAGTGATTCATGGTTGACCCTAACTTGCAAGAGTAGAACCCTACTGACTGGTGGAGAGTGAAATAGAAGATTGTAGATTAAATACTAAAGTTTAGGCATTTGTATGCTCAGAAGATTTTGTTCTCTCCTTTTTAGCGCCTCTTCCTCTGAAGTACTGACCAAGCTTAGTTTTGCTTATTTTATAAGACCTGACAAGATCATGACCTGATGATTGCATGAAGCAGGCTAAGGATATTTATTTGTCACGTCTCCAGAGTGAAATTGTAAAGAGATACAGACCTGAAATCAAACCTAGTTTATCTTGTAATACCAAGCTGAGATAGGTCTTTGAAAACCTGAGAAAGGTCTTCAAGTGCAATAATAGTTCCAATGCTAGTACAGAAAGGTGGGTGTATAAACAAATATGTGCCTATACCTTTTTTTTCCTCCCAATAGTCCTCTCTGTTTTGCGTTGTTCTGTGAATTCTAAGGTTTGAAGAATTTACATTATGAACGCAATGTGAGGAAAACGGCATCATCTCAGGACATATTTGCATTAAACATTTTGGGAGATAGGAAGAAACATTGTCTACATTTTCCCTTCTGTTTTTTACATAGGAACAGGAACAGATATATCTAACAGATATAATCTGTACTTTCCATTTTGCTGTTCTGAGTCTTGCAAGACGTTTAAAGGTTTAGACATTAAAGAAAGAAGGTGCATATGTAATAGCTACTGGGTTTAAAAAAGGGCAGTTTTATTGAACACGCACTTCCAGAAAGATAGGCTGCATAATTTTGGAATTGGATGATTTGTGCCTACCTACCCTTTTCCATATTATTTATTTTTACCTTGCCACCTGTTGTTATATCTGAGGTACCCATTTACGCTTCTGATTTTAAATAGAGCAGCCTCAGAACTATGGAAAGACTGATCAGGATTGGACATTGAATGTGTATTAGTTTAACAGCAACTAGGATTTGTTATGGCAAAATACATTTTCTTCTCAAAACTATGGTGGACGTAAAATTTGAAAATGTCAGACCTGATTTTATCTGAGTCTTGATCAATATCAGACTGAATGAAGAGGATCTGGTTTTGCTTCCTACCTAACATATGAGGATCACACTCTTTTTAAAGCTGCCTCTTGTCAAATGACTGGCTTTTAGAAAATGAACGCAGGCTTTTCCAAGAAGTTATTTAGGCACAGTTCATATTGTTGTAACATCTGCCCTACCAATATAAGTGGCAAAGTTCTTCTGTAGGCTTCATTGCAATCTCAGCTAGATAACCTGCATTCAAACACTGAGATTCAGGTAGGCTGCAGACTCCTGGACAAGTGTGTGATAAACAGTGTAAGTGCCCTTGGGCAAGGCAGAAGATGCGGTATGAGAGGAAGGGACTGTTACTGAACTGTTGAGCCAGGTTTTGTTAGCAGCTGGTTGAGTGTTATTTCTAGACATTTCTATCCATTTGTAACAAAGTGGCCAGAGTCTGAGAGCTGGCTTTCATATTATGAACAAATTAGTAGCTTAGCTAAACTCTTCAAAGAGAAGAGTTCTTATTTCCCTACATATGAAAATCATCTTCTATTTCCAACCAGGCATTCGTACTCTTCACTTGTACCCTTTCTGGGCTTTACTAAACGTTATCTCTGTCTATGGTCTGACACAATGTACTAAATTCTAGAAAATAAAACTTAGTGCATCGGTTCACCAAGGAGTTTGAGATGTGCAAGAGAGTATGCAAGGAATGGGGTGGGATGCTGGGAGCCAAGGTTGGGACAGAATAAAATAAAGGAGAAAGAGCCAGTTTCCTTTCTGCTTGAGTCTCAAGATCTGCTTCACTACTCAAGTTTTGGCCTTGCTTTCCAATGTCTAGAATGTGGTGAATCAAAAGTATTATAAAAAACAAACAAGACCCTTCCCCTGCAAATCCAAACCCTCTGCTCTGTAGCATTGAGGAATGAAGTTCAAATAGTAGATTTATCTTCAGACCTGCAAGTTCTTCAGGTTTGAAACAAAAACACACAGTTTCAGCTTAAGGAAACATCCAGAGCTACTTAACCTACTTATGTTTTTTTTTTTTTCTTTTTTTTTCTTCCAGTAGGCTAATGCTTTAGCACACATTTGATGTCTTTTGAAGTGGTTTTTGAGTATTCATGAAGTTAAGAACTAGGTTCTCTCTTGTAAATGTGCTCGGCAAGAGAAAGAAATTTGCAGTAAAGCCAGGCCCTAATAACTTCAGAGTGAAGATACTTGAAATAAATAGGCTTTAGGGTAGCTCATTCAACTAAATGCATAGGGACCTATGGAGGTATTCACCTGTCACGGTGTTTCCTAGTATTAGGTTTGAGGCTGGGGGCAAGTTCAGCCAGAAGTTTGGGGTTTTAGGGCTTGAAAGTAGGAGTCAAATTCATCTCTCATTCTGAGTAGAAGGTAACAGAATGATGACAGAGGTCATCCAATTTCAAGGTAAAATACCAAACAATACTTGTAACAATGTTAAAGAGTATTAAAGAGTAAGTAATATTAAAGGGCTCAACTGCAAAAACAAAGTTCCTATTTAAGCAGAGAATTCACAGCTTCTTCCTGTCCTTAAATATATTGCTTGGTGTACGAATCATCATCTTCAGGGATAATTTTTTTTTTACTTCTCCACATCTCAAGCACTGCACCTGTATAATATCATCAGAAGACTATAATTAAATACATATTTTATAAATTTCATTGGAACAGAAAGAGGAGTTGTGGGTGCTGCTAGTGATTGCTTTTTTTTTTTTAAATTAGCAAAGACATAGGCATAAAGAAAAAGGCAGAAGACACTTCTCTCTGTAAAATCTAGTACAACTGTGGAAGTTCTGCTGTTGTGAAACATTAGGAAATACTCCACATAGACATGAGCAACTTGTATGACAGGAAGAGAGAGAAAATGAGAAAGGCAACAGAGCCTGGGACTGACTGTGTGGTTTGGAAAACAGATAGTTCTGCCAGAAGGCCATTGTAAATCATTTGTAATGCAAACTTGTACTTAACATGTCATGAACAAATTGAATTAATTGGACAGATAACAGAGAGAGAATAAAATTGCTAGTTGCTTAATAACTATTACAAGACACCTGCAGAACAAGGAAGAAAAATTAAATATTCATATAGAATTTGGAAATAGAATAGCTGAATGGTGCTCTGAGCTGTTTGGCCTTAATGACTGGGATGTTATAAAACAAACAAAATTGCTCAAAACTCTGCAAGCTCTGTGTCAGACTCAGCCTGGATGAAAGAGAGAAAGGAGAAAGTAGGACTCTGAGAATGATCACTATTATGTGAGTTTGAATTATGAGGTGGTATTGAATGCATGTAACTTAGCCTACTAAATATATATATATATATATATATGATCATATATATATATATGATTTTGAAGTAAATGGAAATATTTTAACAGAAAACCAAATCTATAAGCAGGAGAAATTATTCTTTTCCTCTATTAAGGGAAATGTGCAAATAAAAGTCAGTAAAAGTTTCAGGTACTTGCTGAAGATGTAACAGAAATAAAAGCATAATCTAAAGTATCTAAACTATTTATTGGGATTTTAAAGTACATGCATGATACTGACTCTAAATAAAAGACTTGTTTTCCACAAAGGTAGTTCCTGGGCTGTGTTTATCTGTAGTCCCAGAAAAGATTAATGATTTCCCCCAAAGGAGAAAAGTTTAAAAGAAGTGGAGCTAAGCATTCAAATTGAAAAAATAAAAGTGGAAATGAAGTGTTTATTTGAAAAAAAAAAAAAAAAAGGATTTTAATAGCACAAAATTTATGAAGTCAAAACTAAGAAACAAAGCAACAAAAGCTTTGCCTTTTGTGACAAGAGTTAGCAATTTGTGCATTTTAAGCAATATATGTGAACAGAACCATGTAATTGCCTCTATTTATAATTTATATATAAAAGTAGGAAGGAAAAATGGCAAGTATATTATTGCCTCTGCATTACAAAAACTATGAAATATAAAGTATTGATTCAGGAGAGGAAAAATCTCTGATTGGAGACAATATAGCAGATTTTAAGTTTATATGGAAAAAGATCTTAGGAGAATTTAGGAGATGTATTAATCTTAGATGTATTCCATCTTAGGAGATGCATTAATTGTAATAGCAAATAACAATAAAATTCCACAAAACTTGTGGTTGTGCATTAGCAAAAGTACTTATAGCAAATTGGAGATAACATACTTCCAGCAATTTAATAGAGATTAAGGAGACTATTAAAAATATCTTAGGGAGCAAATATAGCTCTAAGAATTTTTATACTACAAGGAAGCATTTTTAAAATGAGCTGAGCAAGCTTTTTATATTTAGAGAGGTTGCAGAAAGTGGCCACGGAAAATATTTGTATTGTGGATAATAGGCCCCTATGATGAGGAACTTTGGTCTTAATATCTAGTTTCTCTGAAGAAGATTGAAGAGTTAATTTAATCGAAATACATATGTATTCTCTAAATGCAGGCTTCTCTCTTAAATCTGTCAGAGAAGGACATAACAGGATTTTTCTGATGGAAGCTGAAGCAAGTCAAATAGAAATCAGAAATTAGGCTTTATATAAGTGTCTTCTAATGCTGGTAGTTAGCCATTAGAACAAACTATTAGCAGATATTCTCAATTATAACTTCAAGTCTGTGTGCTGGATGTGCTTTTGCAAAACACACGTGACTTGACTGAATATGTGTAACAATTTTTTTTAACTGGGCAGAATTTAATTCTGTGAAATACCAAATGTGTAATTTGGATTTAATTTTGCTTAATATTGCTTAAGATTATAAATTACTGTTAGTGTGATAAGGTGATTGGTCTGCCTCCCACTCAAAATTCTCCTTGGCCTGACTTGCCATGATTAATGGTAGTATCTGCTTTCCTGTTACTGGCCCTTCCTGTAGCATTCACACAAATTTCAAACACTTAATGACTTCTTATTCATTATCATTGATAAAACTTGTGTGTGTGTGAGAAACTAGAGAAAGAAAAAAGAAAAAGGGAGAGAGTTATCCTGTAGCTAGAACTCGGATTCTAGAATTTGTTGTGACTTCTAGCAAAGGTCTCACTAGTCCTTGATATTAAAAGAGCTTGAGGTAAGATATACAATGAATCTTATCTAATAAGATAATGTAAATGTTGTACTCTTTATCCATGTATGAAGCTTCTTGTAGCATTCTCAATTTCTTTATTTTCCATTTGTTTATTATCACAATATGTAGAAGTCAGGACACATCTCATAGGAATACGTCATGCAAAATTGTGTTGCAGTGTAAATTAATATATGTTCAAACATGGGTTCTATGTAACAGAAAATCCTAGTCTGTTTAATTATTAATTTGTAGTTTTGCATCTATGATATAAAATTTTCTAATGAAAATGATAATTTTGAATGTTTTTTAGTATTCTCTTTCTTGATGGAAAACAGCTGTGAATCAGTAATATTTAAAGTTTTGAAATAGTATTCTTTTCTGAGGAGAAAATTAGCCAAAATGTTATTTCTATTCAAGTTGTTTCTATATTGATCTTGTTACTATTTGGAAGTCAAACAGGAAAGAATTAGATAAATCAGTCTGTTGAAAGCAATTAAAGTAGTTCATGATTTACTCTGTCTCAGTATGAGCAGTGACTGGCTATTCAGATGGAAATGAAATTTATCATTGATTCAACTGCAGGTAGGATTGATTGCCTCATGAAATGATTAATAGAGCATTTTATTCTCTTTAACATAGGAGGAAGTTCTTCAGGTTGTAAAGTGTGGTTTTCGTTAAAGATTAACAGCATACCTGCACGACCTGAAAGGAAGATAAGTGTGAAATGCAGAGCTCTGGTAAGATTACTCTAAATGTTTAATTTTGCTTTAGTGCATTAATAAGAAAAAGAAATGTAATTTTTATTGTTGGTCAGACTGTTATCACACAGGATTAATCAATGTTATTACATGACTACAACACAATCACTTTTTTTGTGTAATTAACCTTAGTACTTGCTACATTCTCATTTAAACACAGTGATCTGAACTAAAATGAATACTTAAAGAAAACTCGTTTCTTTATGCTATTTGAATAATTACATTTTTATTCTCTGCTTTTTATCATTATCTTCTGCTAAAATTTGTTTCTAATTTTGGAGCTTAGATGAGTTTAAATGCTGTAAAAACTTCAAATAGCTTATGTACTGTCCACAACAGAATAAATCTGTTTTGGTACACTGCTTCCTTAAATATACCAAATTATTCTTATTTTTTAAAATTATCATTAATAATTGGAATGTAATTAATCATATTTGTTTTAGTAAATAAATGCATACCTTGAATCTCAAAAATATAATTAAATATTGGTCATTTTAATAAATATTACATTGCATTAAATAATAAAGCTCTTAAATGTATACAGTAACTCCACATAGCATTTTTGTTTAATTAATATAGATTTTAGCTGCTAGATATTTGTATTTGTCATGTATTTTTAAACATTTTTATTTTCAGAGCTAATATTTTTCTTACTTTATTTAAATGAATATTTGTTTTGTCACCCAGAAGACCTACTTTCTGGATAAATTGTAAAAATACTGACTTTTGTAATGGAAGCTTGCAGCAAGCTCTATGAGTAGCAATGATGAGTGCAAAATTTTGCTGCGGGAATTTTTTTGTAGAAACATATCTAAAACAATTACTGAGAAATTACCTCTTCCAGTAACAAATAATAGGCAAGGTAAAATTTCTGAATTTTGCACGTTAGCATGTTTATGTGGGGAAAAAAAAATCAAACCCACGAGCAATTTATCAATTTTTAGAATAACAATATTCATCCACAGTTCTGGGTTTGTTGTTTGTTCTTCAAGTGCAGCATCCTGAGTGTGAATGTCTTTGGCACTCAGAAATGGGTAATGATATATTCAAAATCTTTAGAAAGACTGAGCATTGTGGTAGAAGGAAGGAGTAGGAAGGAATCCGGTGCCAGAAAAACACAAAATCTGGAGTAAAATAGTTTTTTTTATTTAAGACCATATGATAATGCATCATCTTGGATCACTTCCTGATTTTAGGAAAATCAGTGGAGTGAAAAGAAAAGCTAGATTTGAAGTATTCTGTTGTCAGAATAATAAATTGAGTGTATTTTAACTCTGTCTGCAGTTCAGTATAGGAAATTGCATAAAAATAAATAATAACATGACTGTATTTTGCAATGTATGGGGCACTGAAATTTTTGACTTAAGTGGGGAGAATTCCCTTCTGAGGAAGATGAAGGAGGTGCTAAGGAGGTACTAAATAATATACCTTGAGGCTGTTCCGGAGTGGCCTGAATTAACTGGTTATATGCCAGATAGTTTATGGGGAAGAACTTTTTGTCTGTAATATGAATTGTAGGGATTATCATACTGGATGCCTAACTGCCAGTCACACACGAAAAAAAAGGACTAACATAGTCTTTGGATGCTATAGAATGGTCAAATATAAGCTGAAAGCAAATTGTATTGATGGCACTACTATTAGAATGTCATCCGTGGATCTAGTTTTCATAGGATGAGAATTGTATTTAAACACTGGAAGAAAATCAAAAGATATCCATCAAGTCATGGAGGGATGAAAAAAGCAGGCCTTGTCAAATGAATGGTAAGAATCCGTATGAGCTCGGTTTGTCAAAGAGAAAGTGAAAAATAAATTTTGTTATTTGCTAAGATATATGGAAAATATAGTGGTGGTCACTCAGTTCTTCTGAGCTAATAGGCAAAAATTGAAATCAGAAAAGTATTAAGTTTTGCGTGGAGTGTCTTCGTGATGGTAATGAGCTTCCTGGTGAAAACTACAGATTTTAAACAGAGCCTTGTAAGGCTTCAAAAGCTGATTTAACAAAAAAACAAAAACAAAACATAAACATCTACTACAGATTGTTAGTGAGTCAGGTGTAGTAATCTGTTTTTGAGAGATTACTAGTTACTCAGTACCCCTTGAAACTCTGTATTTGTGGCAAGATTTGCATCTTATGGTCCTGTGGTCAAATGCAATGCCAATTGAGGATATCAGAAGTACTTTTCCTGTCTTGCACATGTGATTCTGTGAAGTGTGCATCGCTGAAATATCCAGAATGGGCCTCAGTGGAGAGAAGTTGGAAAGCCCGGGGGTCTAAACTGCCTGATGTGTGGAGAAAAGGCCTTGTGTGTCTTAACAGGACGGCCCAAGTGACTGTAGAGAGGAAGAGACTAACAGAGCGGGAGGAAATCCAGTTGTATTTTCATGGCAGCACCTGTCAGCAGACTGTCACTTAGGGCTTGTAGACAGGATAGAGATGCCAACTTCTACTTTAGATAGTTAGCAAAAAGGTAATATCAAACTCGTGATTCACTGCCCCCCAGGACCTGAACTGCCCATTTGGCGAGTCATTGTGTCACATATCCCCTTGAATTTCCTCTGTACTTTTTATGCTGAATAGCATGTGTTTTTCAGGTATCTTTCTTGTAATAAATAATAATTCTGCTTAGATTCTAACTAGATTTAAGATGTAGAAAGCAGAGGAGCTCAAGATTGTGTAGTGAAAATTACCTTTGATTCATACAGTTAATGTTACATCTTACCATCCCTGAGATGCAAAATTTACATTTCAGTTTCAAAATATATCTGCTGATATCTGAAACATTTAGAGATAATTTGAATAGACTATTTTTTTAAATTAAAATAATTTGATTTGCACTTTTACATTGGAGAGACAATACCGTGCCTAAGAAATGTCATTAGCTGCCTATCATTTGGATTTGTTGTTTTCTCTCAACCTAGAAGTTTGTGGTAGAAGTTAAATAGTTAAATGGGTCATAAAAATTCTACCTTCTTTTTTTTTTTTTTAAAAGTCTTTTGGACTATTATTTAGGCTTGTGTTTGACTAATAGATCAGATTTTGCATGGAATTTAAAAAGAAATATGTTAAATAAGTGTGCAATATTGTGAATGTTGTGAAGTTTTTTTTTTTAAGGTGATAATATGTTTCCAATGAGTTTAATCAATATATGTCAACAAAAAAAATACCCTTGTTTCAACAGAATGTTTGAAGGAGATTCTGCAGCTGCAGAAAACATCATTTTTTAGCAAGCAAAATTTTGCCATTATTTCAAGAGAAACTTTCTTTTGTCTTCTCCCATCTAATAACAGTCCCTTTCCCTCCACACAAATGAAAGGGAAAAAAAAAAAGGAGGAAGTACATGAAAAATAATACTCTTTTTTTGTCTTTATCATGCAACTAACGTCTATTGAAATATTAAGAGGCAAGTGTTCAGGCTAAATATTTGGTACAACTAAAATATCTTTCATATATACAAAATACATTTTGTAACATTTTGATACAAGAGTTATTCCAAATAATAAAAGATAATGATTCCTTATAATTGATTTTTTAACATGTTATCCATGTCTGCAGGCAGCAGCAGCACTATAAAATAGGTTAACTTAACCTTTCTGACTGGTTCACCCATGTGAAATATAAATCTGGCTTCCCCCTTGTCCCATCCCACCTTGTTCCTTTAAAATGAAAGCTTTTGTTTAGACTCAAATTGTAATCTAGTCTTTGCTTTTCAATAGTAATAAATCATAGTAAATAATATGCATTTGTAAGTAATGAATCAATAAATACTTCATTAAAGCCCTCAAATTTGATCTATATATTGAAGGAAGTGGCTTTTTAATTGTGAATTGTATACATTTTCTAAAACTTTTTTTCTAAAACTTTTTTGTAAGATACAAACTTAATAATTCTTCTGATTGCAAATGTGTGTCTCTAAATAGAAAATATGTTTTTTTTTTGGCATATGGCCACTAGAGTGCACTCCACAGCTTGCATGGTACATAAAGATCAATACAGTGTTTGAATAACAGAAATGACTTTATCTTTTTTTCTTATACATATTTGTTTATTACCAAGAAAATGGGAAATGAAAAATTCTGTTTTCCTACTGCTACCTATTTAATACTGTCACACTCAAGCTTTTTACCTGCTGTCACTTTTCATCATTTCTCCCAATCCTCCATACTCAGTGTGGTTCCTGTCTTTGAAAAATGTATACTGCTACTGCTTTGCAAATAGTAGAGTCAAATATTGATTTTAAATCTCTTCACAGTAGCTCTATATGCTTGTCTTTCTAAAAAAGGAAAAAATCAAAAATCTTGTTTGTTCAAGTTTAATTGATTATCTTGAAAACAGGCTTATTTCTTTTTTTATTCCTTCCTTCTCTTTTTCCCATCTACACAGTTCAGTACGTGATTTCAGGTTACAGTTATCTGTCTAAAATGAATGAGAATACTATCAGGTAGGGTATTTGCATAACAGCCACATTTGTACTTTCTGCAGAGATAGACACATTGCTTTTAAGTCTAGACAGGTGACAAATAATCTGCTAAATTCAGATCTGCATATAAATTCTGAATAGTACTGAATGGTCATGACCTCAGTATTTATCTTCTAGACTAGAAAAAGTCAAGGCCTTAGCTGATTTTAACTCTATTTTTTTGACATATATTTTTTTCAAAATAGACCAAAGGACATGGACATCAAACAAAGAGATTGCATTTCAATTTAATTTGGACACAAAAGTCTGCTGGACTCTGAAAATTCCAGGCAGAGCTATAGAGAATTCAGTAAGCTCAACCCAGATCAAGGTTTAACTCAATGACATCTCTCTGATGGTGATCTGAGTGTCTATATGGGATACTTTCATTGCCTTTAGAAGTTTTCATTTCTGAGTTTTTCTCAAAATGTCTTGGCTACTCTTAAATTGATGTATGCTTTTAGCATCTGTAATCTTCCTTGGCTTTGAGTTTCAAGAATTTGCAATCAATGCCTACCAATCTCACCATGCTTTTCATGTTTTCAGAGATTGCTTTATACCTCTTTTGAATTCTGTCTTCCAAGATGAAGAGCATGGTGAGGTAGTTATTCGTCCTTATTTATGTTTACCACTTGGAACTTCATATTTTAGTGTTTCTCCAAAACAGAAAAGAAAGAGAAATTGATCCATCAAGTGCAGAAAGATAACAAAGCAACTGGATTTCAACACTGCTTCTTCTCTAACTGCTATTCTTGATGAGCTTTGAAGTGTGTGAAGCTTTCAACATTTAGTCTAGCTAGTTCACCTGTTCTGTTTCTTATCAGTTGTCGTAAGTAAAAATGACAATGAAATAATTGAATGATATGTTGGATTGGAAATTTTATTTCCTTAAAAATCCCTTGAAACATTAGATTAGTTTTCTATTGATGACATTTAAAAATGTTAGATGACAAGTAACAAAAAATTCTAAATCCCATTGACCTTTAAAAGTGATTCATTGCACAACAACCTCTTATATCAAAAATCAAACTATGACATCCTTGATGCCAGTGCCTGACCATACCAGCTGCAAGAAATTAATTCTTAGAAGTAGCCTTAGGAAGATCTCATTATTTGTTGCATTCTAAAGAATAAGGCAAGCTGTGTTACTCAGAACCTGAAATTGGTGTTAGGAAGTGTTCTAGCAAGCACTGAATTGTGAGATCATATAAATGTAAAAGTATTTAAATAAAATAGGAGAACGTTTTTTTGAGATCAGAAGAAGAAGAATTGAATTTCTTGAGTAGAAGAATAGCATCTCCTTTAATGAAGAAAGGATGGTACCTCTGGCACATGGTTCCCTCAGCTCTTACTTTTTCCTGCCCAGTGAGTGCTTACTCTACTGAGAGTAGAGTTTATCTCCTCAAAATGCAGAAAACTGTAAGAATATTTCCTGATATGAAAATGAGGATTCTAGAGGTCATCCTTGTTTAGTACGAGGAGAAAGAAGGAAGCCATGGTGCCATAGCTTTATAGGTAAAGACCCTACTCATTCCTATCAGTATTCTTATTATTAAAAGGAAAGTGGTGAGAAGAAGTAGTGAGTGGAATCCTGAACTACATAGGAAGATCTAGATTGGCTAAGACAGTTATTTCATCGCTTGGTTGTTCATTGTGGATTAAAAGTAGCTTAATTTTCCTTTTTGTATGCTCTGTGTCTCCCATGTCTTAAACACTTTGGCTATGTCTTGTAAATGACTAGAAATTTGGCTCTGAATTCTTATTAGAGCACTAATTAATATGACTGACATACCTGAGACATAGAGAGCAGTAATTATTACATGTACAGAACTGCAAAGAGGATTGAGCCTAGATCTTCAAGAAGGTAGAATTTTAAATGGATTACAATATAATTTAGATGTGTTTGCATTGAATCATTCATTTCATATATTACAGACTTGAGATTGTCTCCAAAATAGCCGAAAATAGAGGAGAGAACCTAGTTTCTCTAGTCAAAAGTAACTATCTTGTACTCTGATTAAGTAGATGAGGATTCACAGAAATTTGTTATATTTCATCTAGTAACTGATCTTTAAGAAATATGATTAAATATATTGTACAGCCTTTTATCAAACAATAGTATCTTATGTTCCTGCTTCTATAACTGGTGATTGTGATAAATCCTATTTTACTGTCAATTGTGCATAGTTTGTGTCTTCTAACAATATTGACAATTTTTAATTTGCATGAATAAGTAATGTCATGGCTACAGCAATATACTTCAACTCAAAGAAATAGGACAAGATAATAATTCTGTGCTAACACCAACCACATTATAAGGAATAGCAATCACTGATGTAGTGAGCCATTTAGCATCGTTAGTTAGATATTCTTTCTAATCCAGGCCCTGAAAACTCTGAAATCTACTCATTACCACTCCAGATATGAGAAGGACTTCACTGAAACAAAAGAAGATTATCCAGATGTAGGTTTATTTTCCAGCCTCTGTGTATATTAATAGAAATTAGATCAGCTGGTATAATAGAAGCCTGAGAAGGTTGTGAGGATGTGTTCTAGCTCAGAAGGATTCCTGCCTTTTGTGATTGTTAAGGCTTGGTAAACAGGAGTACCCTTATGAGAATTTAGATGATTAAACCCATTTTTCAGAGGAGAGTATTGTCCAGTGTTGCTGAAAGCAGAATAACCCAATCTGTCCTAACACTGTCTGTATTTAACACCCCCAACCTTATCTTATAATTCGATCAGTCACTGCGCACCTTCAAACTCAGTTATTTTTTTGCCAAATGTCCTAATGGAAGCAATCAGTCTAAATTATAGATGCTTGTGCCTTGTCAGTGTCCTGAGCCTTTAGTCTAGCCTGAGAACCTTTGCTGGGAGTTGACACTGCTGAGAGAATATAAGTTTCTAAATTTCCCTGCAGTCATTAAAAACTATATTGATTGTGCTTACACACAATTGCATAGTACTGTGCTTAAAATAACTTTAGGGAGATTTCAGATTTAGGAGCGTTGGACTAGATCATCTCTAGAGGTCCCTTCCCAACCTTAATCATTCTGTGACCGTGATTTGCAATGTCCCTTGTGCCACATTACCTATTCTCTTGTTTTGAAAAGTCTCTCAAAGTTCTGTTTTGTTCTGCATGACAACAGCAGTATTGATGTTGGAGACTGCCCAGCTTTGTTCCTCCTCTCCACAAATACAAGTTTCAGAAAGCATTTCATCCTAATGAAGACTGTCAAATCAATTAAAATAAGTTAGCTAAAAGCTAGTTCAGGGAGAAAAAGCAGAGGAAACACGTGCTGTGATCATCAGCTAGTCAAGAGTTTCTTCCTTTTTTTCTTTCCTAGGAGAATTGATGTATTCTTATTTCAGTTTGTCTTATTCAGACTAGCCTGTGGCAATCTAATGAATCTCAAAGGCAAAGAAAACAAGCATGCAGCAGTAGACATGGTACAAGATGCAGGAATGTACTTTTTAATTTGTATTTTACTTTGAAAACCGTTCTAAAATATATTTCAGCTGCTCTTTTTTTTTTCTTTTTCTTTTTTTTTCCTTGTATTAGAGGCTCCTAGAGAGCACAGGCTAAATCACAGGATATTATTTATCAGTACGTGCAAGCTTTAAAATTCATTCTGATTTCTGAAAATCAACTATGTCTTTTTTCTCTCTTACATCATTACAGTCCTGTAATTTGTAATTTAGCATGTAGAACTAACATTTCTGTTGATCACAATTATCCTGTTCACTTGTCAGTGGCTCGTTGTTTTGCAAATCTCAGTGGGAGCAAAAAGTACCATATAGTTATTTGTATCAGTTACCTGAAAATGCCAGTTGAACAAATGAAATAAGGAACAGTTCAGCTAAACTGTGGATTATCATTAGTATGATGTATTAAGTGAAAAGGAGCCACCTTTGGGATTTCATATTCCTTTCCTAAAAGTCTTCTTTAGCAGAAGGGAGGAAAGATAGTAACATGGGATCCCCCTTCATGTGATTTCTACCTCTGCTTCTCATACTCTTCTCATCCAACTCCAGGTGTGGTATTTGCTTCTGATGGAATTAGTAGTGGTAGTACATCAGAAGTAGCACGATGGTTACCTCAGTATTGCTTTTGTACTCATAGACTATGTTGGCTAATGGTATAGTTCCCTTCAAAACTTGAGGCAGGTCTTTAAACCCTTGGGAATCATACCCTAGAAATTGTACAGATGAAGCTGTGTTTAGGAGATATCGATCTTTTTAGATTGCATAATTTCTTACAGAGAGACACAGCAATATGAGATTGCACAAATGATGTATTATTTTTCCCTGAGCCATGTCTTTTTCCTATCAACTCCTACTACTTTTGTTTAATTATCTGAAGGTATGTATGAGAGGGGCATTGCAGTAGGCTTGTAGATCATAGCAACAGCGTGTTTCTAAGGCATCTCTTTCAATCATCCCCAATTACTGCACTTTAGTTTTTATCACACTGCGGGCCTGGAGCGCATGAACTAAATGACTTTGGGTGGAACGAAGCTGAAAGGCATTTTCCAGGGGCTCACTCATGTAATATCAGTAATGGGTGCTCAGCTCATGGTGCTGATTAGAACTATTCTTATGTAAAAAATTCACTGAAACACACGCTGTGTGGATGCAGTCCCAGCTAATATCCTCTGTAGGTCTGCTCCATTTGTGCCTCATTACTTGCTAATAAGGACAGATATAGCACCCAGTCTTTTAACTCTTTCTGCCAAAAGAGACCACAACATGTTTATTCCAACAGGCGTTTGTACAGCTTGGGAAATGCATTAGGTCAATAGACATATAATGTGGAGAGCTTTTTACAATTACGATCTGTTTTAAAATAGATCCAGCTTAGATTTTAAACTAAATGCTAGTGCCTTTATAATTTTAGGTCATTATTTATTACTTTAAAAGAAGTAGGAATATATTTTCTAATTATATAAAATGGTAATTGAAGAATAACATCTTGAAGCTGTACTGAATTGTTTTTTTTAATAAATCCTAACATAAACTGTAGAAATCAGAATATTGTTATATAAACATAAATCAGAATATTGTTGTATGTGGCTGGCATTTGGATCACATTTTTGCTATCTGAATAACCTGAAGTTATGAGCTGTACCTTAAGACTCATTTTAGAGTACCTTCGTAACAATCAGCAGTATAAAAAAAGTATCTTGTAAAAGATCCATGGCAACATGTCTTGTGGAAGAAAAAGAAATTTGGGAATGCTGTAATTATTAATCATTCTAAATAAAAGTAGTTTAGTAAATCAAACTGCAGCATCTTTGCAGAGCCCATAAAATAAATAGTTCACAGGAGGAAGATAGATTGTTAGAATTATTGGAAAATGAATTAAAATATTTGATAAATATATAGTAACTACTGACCTCCTACTCTCTTCCTTCCACATGCATTAATCAGTTGTGTGATATAACAGCAAGGAGCTAATGTAAATCACAAATGACAGTTGAGTTTTCTGCTAACTACTGTTGAGCAAAAAAGCAAGGTTAGATTTAAACTAAGTATTAGAAAGGTGTTTTATCTTTGCTAGTAAGTGGTCATATTTAAGAAAAATAACTGTTAAATGGAGAAAGAGAATAACCTTGTATAATTAAATGACTATGTCACTTAATCCATAACTGTTATTATTTGTGCTCTAGTTTACATGTCAAAATGAGTGGATTTTTTTTGCTAAACAATTAAACAGTAAGAGTCCACAGAGAAAGATATTTTCTTTTAATTTCCTCATTGATGCTATCTGGATTGAAGATGACAATCTTAGTGAATTAGGTGTTAAAGCAAAATCATTGAAAGGAAAACTTAATATTTGATCTGTTTCATAGATATTCATATGTACTGAGTGTGTTTCTAATCAATGGAACTCATGCTAGGCTTTTTGCTCAAGAAAAATGTAGTTCTGCTTTATTTATTTTTATTTTTTTAGTTGTTACCTTAGAGAGAACAGTGAGATGAAATGAGAAGAGATTTTCTCTAAAAATATGGTTATCTCAAATAGAGATTTGTGCTTGGGCACTCTTATAAGTGATAAACTCAGAATTTGCTTGCAGAAGCGCAACCTCTAAACTTAACCTGCCATTTCTTGTGACTTGCCAGAAAATTTAGTAATACTGCTACTTGTTTTTCCCTCTGTGATGTTTCAGAGTAGTGTGAATTCACCCCTTTCCTTGTGAAAAGTGAGAAATCACTTTTATAATTCTGTTCCTATTAAGATTGTTTCATTTATTCTGCAGGAAGCTTTTTAAAGGTAGCTGAATAAAAATAATCTAAGGGTCATGTAGTTGGCTTCCTCACATATTTCTATTATACAGATTCCAGCTAAAGTTATTTGTGAAGAAAAACGTGGAGTATGAATTAGCACTGTTCAGTTTATATAAAAAGCTATAGTGAGTGTGTGCTAACCATTTCTCTTGCATTTAAGAGGGATACTTTACAAAGAATTTTAACAGATCAGAGGAAGCATCTGAGAAAGTGAGAGGCTTTCAAAGAAAGAATTAAAATCTTCTTCATGAGTATTCTCTATTCATAATTGTTAATTCAATAATATTTCCAGTTATTATGAGTTTGTATGTTTGCAGATGTCTCTATGCATAAATGCAGAGAAAGTATCCATATTTTTCATCTTTTACAAATTGATAGTAATGTAGTATCCCAACTGGTAGACTATTTAGAAATACAGACTTTAAGCTGAATTTAGTTTTTAATGGCAAAATATTCCAGTAGAGGTATGTGGGCAGTATGTAGAGGTTAGTAAGTCAGTGGAGTCTGAATTTGTTACGTAAGGTGTTTAAAAGGCTTTCAAGAGAGTTATTTCTTCCTTGGTTCTTACCATTGTCTTTTCCATGGAGAGACATCTAAATGTGAGAGAAATCTAAATATGTCTGGTTCACTAAAGCAGGAGTCTTTCAAGCTTCAGCTCTTTCCAACTTACAAACCTCCTTATTTTTGGCAAACTAAATAAGTGAATGCAACAGTCACATCTCTCTGGTCCATACATAGCAGATGGTGACTATAAGATGAAAAAAACAATTGAGAAGTTCAAGTTTATTAAATTTAACTTGAATTTTAAACTTGACATGTTAGGAGGAGAGCTTTTACCCTGTAGAAGATATAGGGGAAAGTAATAATTTGTGTCCAGACAGTTGGATAAAAATGAAAAGAGTATTTCAAGTGACAGTTCTACTAGGCCTTACTAATCCAGGATATTCAAAACTGAGCACTCAGGAATACGGAGAGATTAGTAATTACAAGGATATGCCCTTTGTATTCTTGATTGTAAATCCATGGTTCTGTGAGAAAGAAATTCTCTTTTCCATATCCCTCCTATATAATCCTATAAGAAGGGTGAGATAATACATTCTGTTTGACAGCTGAACTAGTTGCACTGTGTAGAGAGACCCAGAGGAGTGCAAGATGTGCCTTGGGTCAGATTGTGCTGATTTTCTCTCTTTCAGAAGTGTTGGTAAGTGATACCAATCATTAATATATACTTTAGTGTTGATATTATTACTAAACATTAATTGTGATTGATAGAATAAATTTGCATTATTTTTTCCAGAAAAATATTCTGATAATAGTAAGGGAATGTATGGGAGAGTTATCTAATCTAGTCTCTGAGAACCTCTAATATATCACATATGAAACACAGGAATGCAGCATTTGTTTTTGTAAGTAAAGTACTAAACTATGAACAGCCTTTAAGGATTTAGTTTTGTTTGGAGCAAAAACTGGTAATTAGGATATTTCTCTCTCTCTCTCTCTCTCTCTCTCTCTCTCTCTCTCTCCCTCTCTCTCTTTTTTCTTTTTTTCCTAAAGATTATCAGACTTTATCAGTCAATTTAAAACTAAATTGATAATTCCTATAGATAATTCTTTTAGAATGTTAAAGAAATTCTTTAGAAATTTTTAGATATTTCCAATTCCAAAAAACCCTAAACAGTTCAAAAAGTCTGATCACATTATATACAGTTACTGTATGACTTCTGAATTTGCAGAGATAGATTTAGGAAAATCTACTTTTAGGAAATCCTAAATTTAGGAAATCCTAGACTATCAGAGAGGACTTCTTTATCTG
>JAUBOD010000375.1:4200166-4211160 GCA_032353885.1 Nothura maculosa
CTGGGCAGCCTGTGCCAGGGCTCTGGCACCCTCACAGGGAAGAAGTTCCTCCTCACATGGAGATGGAACTGCCTGTGCTGCAGCTTACACCCATTACCCCTTGTCCTGTCACTGGCCACCACTGAGAAGAGCTTGGCCCCTTCCTTCCTACATTCTCTCCTTCATGTACTTATACATGTTAATCAGATCCCCTCTCAGCCTTCTCTTCTCCAGGCTAAAGAGGTCCAACTCACTCAGTCTCTCCTCCTACAAGGGATGTTCCCGTCCCTTAATCATCTTTGTTGCTTTCCGCTGGAGTCTGTCTAAAAAGAGAGGATTTTGAATGCAGGTTTTGCAGGCAGGTTACTTAGAATGAAATCCACTATTGCAGATAATGGCAGTAGCATTTCAATTTTTATTTATTAATATCTATTCTCTTTATGGTGCATACATTTTGTGGAAGTATATGTGATGCGTACATAGTAGGGAAAAAAGCTGAGCAATGAGTCCTTTTGAGGAGTTCATAATGAACCTGAAATTTTAGTCTATATGTTTATTATTTAATTTAAAGCCAGGAGTGTAAATGTATATACCATTAAACATTTTCTTTAAAATAATGGTGGCACTTTAACATTTTTGGTTTACTTTTGTCTCTCTTCCTCTCCTCCTTCCCTATCCCTTTTCTACCAATCCTTCAGTATGGTGATACTATAGATCTACTAGTTCTTTCCTGTGTTCTTGATTCTTCTGTATGTATTTTTTTTATATTTAAAGCCCTTTCTTACCTCTGGAGTAATAATTTTAGCTTTTTGGTGATTCTGTTGCTTTCCTCTTCATGAATTATTTGCCTTGGTCTTCTGAGGAAGACTTCTCAACTCATCTGGTTTTAATATATGTGCTCTCAATAGCTCTCTTGCTATCACCCACATCTGTTCATTCATTACACTGGCAGCCCTGAATAGCTACACAGATGTTCTGAGTACACAAAAGTTAAATGCAAAGAAGAATAACTCCCCAACTCCCATATAAAAAGCCTGGCACTTTGAGACTATTGATTCCCAGATAGCAATATGGGTAACATAATAGCTTGAGGGAAGAAGAAAGAAAGGAAATGTTAAGTAGTGCTATAGAAAATAGAGAACACTAGAAAGATGGAAGAAGGTAGTTTGTCCTAAAATGCACTGGTACAACCTGTCAAATAATATATAATGACACAATTTTTTATCTACAGCTACAGGAGTGGCTATTTTACCTTTCTGGAACTGGTCTTCTTCCTCAGCTGATGGAACCAACTAGCATAAGTACATGCCTTGATCAGCCTTCTTCTGTCATCATATCCTTCAGAAATCCAGCTCCTGAAAATGTACTAGTAGATGTGGAACTAGCAGGTACAGTATTTTATTTCTGGAGTAGTGTACCTGCTTTGGGCCTCAGTTGAGTAGTTATGGTTACATTTGCTAAATTTTACATACTAACGACTGAAATGTTGTGCATCTTTCACACTGACCCTGGAAAGCTCCAGAGACTGCTGGGGAACTGAGAAATAACACAAATCTTTACACAGCACACCAATTAGGATGACATACTCATCTCATGGATACAGACTGCTAGTTTGTGAGAGTGGACTGTACCACAGTCATAAGGCAAAAGTATATATTATTCTATATATGTATTTTATACTGCAGATAGTTAAAGAAGCTAATAATAACAAAGCTTTTCAAATTAGATTAGACTGACCTTCCAAGCAAATACCAATATTTTTAAAGATATTATAAAAATAGTGTAAAAATCAGAGGCAGTGAAGATACTAAAATCACTATCCATACTGAGATTTCACAAATGATCAAAATCAAGTTCAAGTGCCAGATTCTACTTTGTGACTGAAATTTGTACAGTGAAACAGCTTCAGAAAACTCTAAATTTTAGAAAATTCCACCTAGTTTAGCATAACATATAGCATCAGTAAAGAAGCACTAGAGCCTTTTCTGGCTCCCGAGTATAACGAAATTTTAATATACAGCTTTCATCAGCTCCTAGACCACCATGGATCCAACAGAGATGTAAAAATCAGCAGCAAAATCAAACCTGTGCTAAGTTTTAAGCCAGGTTGACACCGTCATGCTGTGATTTGGGATTTGTGGCGTTTAGAATAAGTGAAGAAATAAATCTTTTAATAGAGTTGATTCATTGTTGTAATGGATTCATGCTTTTGAATAAATTAAACTTCTGCAATATGAATTAAAATAATGCATTATCACAGGGAGTTACCAGCATCACAGTTTATTCCCTCGAACAGAGATGATGATGATGCTTGTTTTTTCATTTTCAAACTGGATCTTCTTGAGCTTATTTTTTATATATTTCCAAAACTTTTATTGCTACATTTGCTTTGTTATTGGTACCCATTTTTGTTGCAACAGTGGCACCTTAATTTTGTTAGGTTTTTGCTGTACACAGTATGATTTTTTTCTAGTGGAGCCACAAATCGCACAAAACTAAGCTGAACCTAAAAAATGAATTAGACAACAGCTAGCAATTGGACAGCTGGACAATTTATTGTTACAGCCAAAACAAGCTCAAGCCATTTCTAAACGAGGTGTGTCAACTCCTGAGCCATCACGTTATTGAGTTAATATAAAGCTTTTCAACCTGTTAGTTTCAGTGGAAATAAGACATATTCATTGGACTACACATTGAAAAGGTGGAAATATGGAGAGGTAACAGAAGAGGAATATAAAGGCATTGAGAGGCTACTTAGCAGAAAATCAGGAAGGCCAAAGCTCACCTGGAGCTAAGGCTGGCAGGGGTTTTACAGGACCACAAGGAGAGGTTCCACAGCTATATCACTGGCATAAGGAAGTTCAAGGAAAATATATATTTGGGAATTAACTAGTGGCAGATAGTGCAAAAAAGTCCAAAGTTCTTTATTTTCCCTTAATCTCAGGCCAAACCTGCTTCCAAACCAGCATATGGTTTCAAAGGACAGCTCATGTGACAGCTGTGGGCGCTTAGAATTGGCCAATGTGACTGTGAAGCTGTGCTCTATTCTCTGAAAATCCATGGCAATAGGAAATGTTCCTGATGACTGAAGAAGAACTAGATTATTCCTATTTAAAAAATCCTAGAAACAAGATGTATGGAGCCGTAGGAAGGGCTTCCCTTCAATCAGTGGTAGGATCATGGAGCATTTAATAATTTCATGGACTTCATAATTGCAGTCAATTTCCATGCACGTGATGATCAAGAAAGTAATCAGAATTAGTCAAATGGATTCCCTGAGGACACATCGTGGTTGACTAGCTTGACTACCTTCTACTGGTTATGAAGATTATGGGGGTGAAGTGGATGTAATATACAATGATTTAGTAAGACTTTCATCACTTTAATTCTCATTTTCTGTTTGGAAACTAAGGAAGCATGGGCTTGATAACAGGCTGTTGCTTGGGTTGGGAACTTGCCTGAACCATTAGTCTCAAAGGACAGCCATAGCCATGAGCAACTTGAAATTCAGCTCCTGCTTCATAATAAGTATAGTACCCCTAGGATCAGTCCTGTGATCCAGATTGTTCAAAATCTCTGTTAACAACATGGGTGAGGATACAGAGTACAATGTAAATTAGGGAGAGTGACTCACATGATAAGCTGCAAAGCTGTTCCATTTTTGGAATACCACTTTTTGTGTTTACTCTTGTTCTTCAATTTGACAGTCATTGGACCGCTGAAGATAAATAGTAAACTTAGACATTTTAAGTAACAATAAATCATGTAATCTTCCTTGTAAATGTTAGTCCCTTTTATTTCCCTCCCGCTCTCATTACATCTCCCCTTTATCCTAGCCCAGATACAGAAGCACTTTGAAGTACTGGCTGTGCAGCCAGCCTTACCTGATGAGAAATTAATTGATTACAGCATTTCATGAAGTGTAAAAGGGGTGTGTTACATATGTGACATGAAATTTCCCATTGCACCTTGTAGAGGGCAGTATGGTTTATTCTAGTGCAAAATGTAAATTGGTATTCTGATTTGTATAGCAACAATGGATGTATGGAACAATTATGAAAAGCGGGCTGCCTGGCTTGTTGGGCATACATCCGCTGCCAGATAGCATAGCTTGATATTCTAGTACTAATAAGTACTATTTGTAAAAATGCTAATCTAATGCTTTTAGAAAAAGAATAACCAAACCTTTCCACTCTACACAATATACAATCCTAAGAAAAATGATTTATAAAGCTTAAATGTGGATGTTAAAGACTACTAAGATATAACATTTGCAGAAACTGCCTAGTTTTAATATTTTAATGAAAAACTAGTTGTCTTTTTGACTACAGAACATTAACATGTCCTAGGGAGATTTTCAATAATAGAGACAGTGCACAGGCAACTGGCTTAGACAATGAAAGACTAATATTGGCTTTTATGCATCAAAAGTTTCCAGTCTTCATTTTTTTTCTTACACAACAGTACCCTTGACATGATGATGATCTAATATTCTGTGATCTGCAGTGGAATTACTAAATGTTTTCTCTGAGAAAATGAATTTTCTACTGTGGTCTTTATGTAACCAAGACTACACTTGTCCTCTAAACCATATTTGGAATTTGTTAATCTGTTTAATTTATCGTGTTAATTTTCTAATTCAGTTGTCACTGGTGACCTATAAATAATGTTTGCTTGTTTATAATCATGGTAAGATAGTTATGTACTCAAATTGTCTCTAAAATTGGTTGTACATGCTTTGTGCTCCTCTAGAAATAGTTATCCTAATTCTCATTTCGTTCTTTTCAGAGGAAGAGAAGTCTAGTCTTAGAAGCAATTGCATGAATGCAGCAGTTCAGCATATATTTCTAATTCTTACATGTCCTGGAAAATAATTTCCATAATAGCATATAAATTTAGTTTAATGTTAGCAAGACTTCATTTACCTAGAGCGAAAGCAAATAGTATTTTAATATACTAGCTCAAATATTGTAGGTACCATACAGATATGTTTGCCTGCTGTTCAGCTCATTAACTTTTTTTTTTCAACATTCAGAATGAATTTGCCAACCCAAAGATTAATCAATTAGGTTAGAAAATAATACTAAAATGAATACATTGCTCCTACTACCCTTCCTTTTTCTTTTTTTGTTTTCTATTTTGTTTTTTTTTTAGAACTGGTTCCAGTTGTCTCCAAAGAATTACATTTTATTAAAAACAAAACAAATAAGTAAACTTGGTGATTCATTTCATATATTGTTTTTATGTATCACTTTGTATGCATATCACTATTTCCTTTTGGAAGATAAACAATTCTATGAGATTTGAAGCTATTTTCTTTATCCTTAGTAGTAACCAGATCTGTGCAAGGCAAAGATTCTGATGCACTTTTAAGGATCCTATAGTGCCGACTGTTTCTGCCTACTGTAAGATGGAGACTGCACATTTGAGAAAAAAACACCCAATTTAATTTCCATGAACCTTTATACTTTCAGCAATGAGTAGAATGGCTGACACTCAAGGGCTGTGCAGTATAAGTACATGAAGGGGGTATGTAGAGAGCAAGGGGCCAAGCTCTTCTTAGTGGTGGCCAGTGACAGGACAAGGAGCAGTGGATATAAGATGAAACACAGGCAGCTCCATTTCCCTATGAGGAAGAACTTCTTCCCTTTGAGGGTTACAGAGCAGTGGAACAGGCTGCCCAGGGAGGCTGTGGAGTCTCCTCTGGAGATCTTCCAAACTCGCCTGGATGCCGCCGTGTGCCCCATGCTCTGGGTGTCCCTGCTGGAGCAGGGGGTTGGACTGGATGATCTCTAGAGGTCACACCTTTCCTACCAAGAAATGAACTTCATTTGACATCAAGTTGGTCTTTTGTTAGGTCCTATGTGTATTTTTTTTTTCTACAACTTTGTTTATATGTGTTTGTTAATGAGGTGTCTAAAACTGCACATAATATTTCAAGATCACTGAAGTCACAAAGATCTTCTACTGATATCGTGGTGCTGTACACTTTATTTATGTGTTTTGGCATAAAGTATTTATCTTTGTCCTTGAATCTCTTGTAGCAGAGGAACTACACACTTGGGAAAGCGTAATCTAATTAGGAATGATAGAATTATTACTTTAGACCTAACTACAGTAACCTTCCATGTGATTTACTTATGCACTTTAGTCTGAGATATGTCAATCTTAACATAATCCTCAAAGGGAGAACAGCAGGCTAATAATTCCAAATATATATAGATTTTTTTAATCAAAAACATTAATCCAAAGAGCAGAAAATGATCATAATGTCAGCGAGTAATTCAGTTTTTGAATCTATCTCAGAACAGAGCTTGAAAATATGTTTAATAATTAAAAGAAAATGTTATTTTAGCACAGAAGCATGTTCTTGGAATTCAGCAACATTTGTAGAAGTTAGTTCTTTAAAGATTTAATGCTAGCTGTTTCTTACTTTCAAGTAACATTCCATTGTTACTTGAATTCAACTGCACTATATGTGACAAAGTAATGCAGAATTAAAATAGAAATTAATTGGGAAACATTATAGCTATACCATTCCTGACATTATCATTTTGGTTTCTGAAGCCTTGTACAACCAAAATGATAACATCTGAAGCTTTGTGAAAGAGCATTATTCCTAGAAAATGCTTCTTCATGTGTATTTTGAATCGTATTGAAACTCACGATGTTTCATCTTCAGTAAGTAAAATCACACACAATGTGATTTATGAGGAAGTGATGAAAACCTGGGCTCCCAAAACTTAGTCAGCATTTCTTATTGAATTTAACAATGCTTTTTTGTTATTGTTTTTGTTTTAATCCAGGACTTATGTATGTATCTGGGGCAATTCTCATGGGAGCAATATTTATGTGATAGGAGAGATTTTTTTCCCCAATTTGTGCCAAAGATCAAACTACAGAGTATGCAAACTCTTTCTGCAAGTCATGTAGTGACCATTTGTCAGCTCTTTCAAGTTGAATGTTATTCTTGTGTAAACCCAACTGTGTAATTCTTCTAATAAGGTTTAATGGATATAACTGAAGAGATATGTGATTGATAATACCAAAATCTCCAGTATAGATCAGACCACAGAGTGCACCTGTGTAAGGTTTTCTTTAGCAGTTATTGTCTGGAATGCTCTACTTTATCTGACATGGATAATTTAGCTATTCTAGTGGACCAAATGTATTTCCATGTTTCAAGAAAAAAAGTGCTACTGTTTCTTTTTACTGAATATTTACCTAAAAGATTGAAAGCTATGAACAAATAAAAGATGAAAGTTAGGAATGGATTAAAGGAGATGAATTGGTTCTTCTCTAGAATCCAGTGTTATCTGCATTATCGAAACTGACCTCTACAACATTGTTTGAGATGGCTTTTCGTAATGACTCACTCACAGTCACATTAAATAGGTGGTTTAAAAATTAAGGATTATTAAAACTTACTATATTTCCAAGGTGGAGTTGCATGCTAGTAGCTCAGCCATCTCAACTCCATCCTGAGATTTCCAAAGTGGGATGCCGCTTGTTTAAATGAATGTGATGAAATCTTTAAGAAACTGCTTTCTGCAGCTTTTTTAAGTTTTTTAATTGAACTAAATACTCAAAGGAAAGTCTGCTACTAGCAGTTATTTTTCCTTCGGGCAAAATATGTTGGACATAAATATTGGGGTTGGTATGTTAGACAATGTGGAAGTAATGGGGAAGTGAAGATGTTACTATTTTTAATCAATTTTGGAGGGGGTTAATTAATTTAAAATAAAGTTACTGAGATTACTTTGTGCTGATTTTGGCATAATTACAATCATGATGTTAGCCACCAATGAAGAAAATAAAGTGCAATTTTTATGTATGCTTTCAGTCTGATAAATGCATTTTTGAAGCTTTGTGAAGCGTTTTAATTTTATATAGTGGTATTTATAGCAAAAAAAAATCAGCCATTTATTGAATGTCTGTCAAAATATATATTTTTGCTAAATAAATAAATTACATATATACCAATCTCTGCAAAACTCTTTCAATGAAAGAAATATACAGTACTCAGAGTGCATGTATAATGGAGAATAAATAGAAAAGAATTCCTCCAGACTAATTAGGGACAGCTTTCATAACAGCCTGGGAAATAGTTGTCTTAATGGTATACTAAAATAGGTATGTAGACTTATGCACTCAGCTTCTGATATTTGTAAAAGGTCTCCTTAATCTTTAAATAGTCCCCGGTAGGTTTCAAATTTCACTAATTTAGTTTCCAGATCCTTAAAATTTTGCACTACCATTTTACACTAATTCAGTTTCCAAATCCTGAAACTTGCTCCTGAGGTGAAAGAATTCTGAGGCTGTTTCTGCCTCTGAAAAGGGGGCAGAAAAGGGGCAGAAAGGTTGGTGTTTCCTGGAGAGCTTTTTTCACTTTACTGGACCTCTTAGTTTGTTGTTCTGTCCCTCCAAGTGAACTTAATTTTGTTCTCTAGCCCCACATGGAAATCTTTCCCAAGATGTCTAATGCATACATATGGATCATATCTTATTCTCAGCAGTTCATCATTCAGTGCTTCTGCCCTTTATTATGACATATTAATTAGCGATGTTTTATCTCTTGGGCTCAGATTCCTGGAGTTAACCTATACACATATTTCCAACAAGATATATCCTACCATCTCTGACTGTTGAATCCTTCAGCTGGGGACCTTGGTTGCTTTTACAGCTCCAGAACATTTTTACATAATGATAAACTTTTCCACCACTGTCTCATGTCTCATTTTTCATTTCTCTATAACATTGCTATTAATTAGTGAAAACAATCAAAATAATGTTAAAATGGTCATTATGCACTAATCTTTTGGTTGATTGAGTAACTTGTCATCAGGAAAGCAGTAGTTATTATTATCTGCCACTGTTACAATAGTGCTAGTTCTGAGATGCTGTTTTCAAGCTTTCTGTTGCACATTTCATAATATTATGAGCTTTTCTGGCTTTTTTTTTTGGCATCTAGTAAATAGATCTTTTGTAACTATTATTTTACTAAGAAGATTCAATCTCTTTAATGGCTTGCTCTTTTATTTTGATGTTATTTTAAATGATTATTATATCTATAGTTCAGCACAATAGCACAACAATAAAAATATCTTCAAGAGAAAGAAAAAAAAAGATGGAAAAACATCCGTCTGAGAAGTTCATTTTCTGACTGAAAAGTTTTTCAGTCAATTTTAGCTTCTAAATGAGTTTTCTTGGTCTTTTCTCTTTCCTCTGTAGTTCAGGAACAGTCCTGTTGTCAGGAGCAATCGACTGAATCTGCCCAAGCCCTGTTCCTCCGTAAGAAACCTGCTTTCTGTCTTCTGATCAAACAGACACAAGGTAATTTCATGTTTTTACTTTGAACTTTTACAAGATGTGATCTTTTATGATACCTCACATGTACAGAGTTTGTATAAAACTCTGATGAATACTTTCAGTGAATGCGGTAAATGAAGCTAATTCCTGTGGAAACTAGAATTAGCCCTATGTCAATGAAATTTATACATCTTAAAATAGTAATTATAATAATTGATATTCCTTCAGTGATAGTTCTGATCAGTTGTATATAGTGGATTTTTGGAAAACAGATTTTTTTTTCCTCACCCCTGCAATAATTATCTGATACTTTGAAACATATTTTCATTTATAAATATTGTCTTAACACCAAAGTGCAAATGTTGGTTTTGATAATGATATATAAAGGCAACTGGAGCATGGGAAAGTGATGTCGGATTAGATGTTCCAAGTGTAATATAATACAAAGAGTGACTGAGGCCATTCAGGGATGCAGCTTTGAAGGAAAAGCTTACATCCAAGTAAATAAGCCTTGGGATTGGCAAAGTGAGCAACAACATCATAAGTATGTTTGTGGGCTATTAGGTAGAAAAATATGAGTTATTAAAATTCTAAATTAAATTTGAATTGAGGAACTTCATAAAAGTATTTATTTAAATGAAATTAATACACTTGAAAAGCACTCTTTGCAATTTATTTAAACTGTTATTAGTTTACTTATTTTATCGATTAACACTGCAACTAATATAATTTTCTAAGCCCCTGGAGTGCTAGAAAGCAAAAACATGGAGTTGCTAATAAATTAATTTGTAAAATGAGATGTTTGATAGTTTGAAGGATCAGTTAAGGAGAAAAGGAAGGGATAAAAAATTCCAAGAATAGAGTAATGGAAAACTATTGTTTTTACTGAATTTACAAATAACTATGTAGGAAATAGCTTCACAGATATTTAGCTCTAGCTATACTTACCTCTTTCTTCAGACTTGCCAATACATTCAACTTTTTTTCTAAGATATTTTCACTATTACAAATGACTATTTTCTGCGTTTTCCTCCATTTTTCCTGATAGTTTCATGCATGACAATAGGTCTAAGAAATGATAAAACTGGGCTTCTCCGAAAGAATTAAATCATTTGGTTTTACTTATTAGATTAAATTTTAAGTGATGCTGTTGGTTACAGATGATTTGATAATAGGATAGGAAAGTAATTAGTTGCATTTACTGTTGTAATTTTAACAAAATTTGTTTATTATTTGCATGTAATACTATTTATTTGTTCAATTTATCTACTTTATAGTAGAAGCTTGGATTAATATAGAATTTACTGATCATTTAGGAGATTATAATGATTACAAAATACTGATAAAAAATTTTTCATCTTCTGCAGAAATATAGGAGGTGGATTCATTTCTGTATTTACACAAAATATTTTGATGTTTTTCTCAAGTTGTTTTTGTAGATGACTAAGCTATGTTTTCTAATTCCAAAGCATACAAATAAATTATTCGAATCTTAAAATATATACTGGATAAAATAATTTTGCTTTTCAAGTTTCTTATGCAATTCTGTATGTGAGAGTCTCTTTCTGTCCATTTTAGCAATACACATTAATATAGATACCATATATTAAGCCATGCCATTTCCTATGGAGAAATAATATCTAACTCAAAGTAAAGAGTTGAGCTGAAAAAGCAAAATGGGGCAGTTACTTGTTTGCAATTTAATT
>JAUBOD010000375.1:4213706-4224095 GCA_032353885.1 Nothura maculosa
GCATTCAGAAGACTTAATGCACAATCCTAACACTGCAATATCCTATTTTTATCTTCAGAAACTGTTACAAATAATTAATTTAACTAGAAAGCAAGGAATAGCATCTTTAAAAATGAAATCCGTGGTTCTTGGTATAGATTTTCTTAGTTATCCATATCCCATTCTAGTTAGCATAAATAACTTTAATCTGGAGTGAAATGACATTTTCATCTTTTTGTAGTAGAGTGGCAATAGTGAATAATACTGAATTTGAATGCCTAGTTCAAGGAAACAATTTTCAAATTATATAAACTCTCTTCATGCTTTGGCACAGCAGTTCAAATTGCAGTTTGATTCTGGGCTTGGTCTAGGCTGCTTTGGACCTCACGGATGAGGTTGTATCTTGACCCTTCTGCTTACCAAATACCTCCAAAGCATGCTATGCCACAAATTGTTAAATGTTTTGGCACTGAGCACCATCTGTGCAAAAGGCCTTTCAGTTGAGTGGTAGCCCTCGCTCTAGATCTTCAGATCTCCATTCCAGTTGGGTAACGTCTTTAAAGGTGGAGAAAGAATATGGTCAGAAGGAGATGACTGCACGGAGAAGACAATCTCCTGAAGTCAACCATCTGTAGCTCCCACTGGTACTGTTTTTTAAGCCTTGAGTATATAGCTTATGAGACTGCAAGTTGTCCTTCTTTTTTAATTTATTGTACTTGGGCTACAAATGCCTGAGACAGAGTTGCATTTAGACATTGTTCATCTAGGTAGCATTTCCCATGTCACAGTGAAAGTTGTTGCACATTGACTGCAAGGCGTTCTTGGAATCTGTGCACGTTGCCCACACAATAGTGCCCTGGCAATGCCATCTCTGGTGTTTGTTTCTGACCTGGAGGGACAATAAGAGCATCCCATTGATCATGTGGATTTTTTTAGGAGAAAAGATGACAAACCTGTCATTACTTCATGCTCTCAGTTGCATCCTCTGATAGCTTTACGCTCTGGAGAACACCTGGACTTCTGCAGTTTGTGTAAACACCTTCATCTTGCTTTGCAATCACAGAAGCAGTAACCACATTGACTGAATCTGCTGAGTCCTTTAGGAACCTTGGTAATACAATGCAACCTTTCTTTTGGGAAAGTGTCACAGTTTGGTAGATCAGGCCATGCCTTGGAGTGTGCCCAGTTTTTATCCATGACTGTTGTCTGGTTTGCACCCTCCTGCAAATGGACTGTATGGATAAATAGTTGGGAAATCTGTGCTCAAATATACAAGCAGCAGGGATTAGACTTGAACATTTTTCAGCACTCTGAAACAGGTACATATTTGCTAGGAAAAATAAAAGTTTTTTTTTCTAATATAAGGAACTACAAAACATAAATACTTAGTACTTTCCCAGAAAAGTAGACATAAGTTATGCAATATATATATATAAATATATATATTTTTATAGAGTCTATTTTATGCCCTCTTTCTGCATTTGAGTTGTACTCTATGTATGATATAGACAAATTATATTTGTGTTTGGAAGTCAGGTGACTGACTAAAATAATTTGAAATGAATAAAGTGAAATGGAATGTTGTAAAAGGAAAGAGGAATTAGTGGTTACTGTTCTTTTAAAAAGAATGTTTGGATTCAAAAAGTAGAACAGCACATTCTCTTGACTATATTAGGAAATAATTTACGTACTTCAGCACGTTCTCCTGATGTTGTAGAAGGAGAGAAGAGTAAAAAGATATTCAGGGTACAAATGAAAGACAGGAAGACATCAGAAAGGCGTTGTTTGCTTAGTCTCATGCAAATCCTCCTAAGACTTCCCATGTGGATTTATCATGGAAAACAGATTTTCAAGATATAATTGCCTCACAGCATTAAGCTAGGTCATGCAGTAGTTTTCATCAGAATCTCGTGATTTGTTACTTAACATATTGCTTCAGAGCATACTGCATACTGCTTCAGAGCATTTAAACTATGCCCATCAGCCTCAGGGGAGGCTATTATTTCATATTATCTGAGCCTACTTCTCTATTTAAAAAAAATCTGCTGTTTTAGAACTTGATAAGAAATTATCTCCCTCAATTTCAATAGAACTAGAAACTGAAAATAATGATAAATTCCATATTAGAATAGCATATTATTGCTGCTTATGTATTTGATAACAATTGTGGATTGTCAAGATGATTGTCTTGGCGTGTGTCCTTGAATAAGATAGAATTACTCACTTCCTCTCCTCTGCTTCTTGCAGTTTTTGCTTCTAGGTTTATCAGTTTATGTACTATACTAAACTCAAGAAAAATTCCAGACACACAGGTTTGTTTCATACTTTAAATCATTTTGCTAGATTAGCTGTAAAAATTTATCTGCTCATGTTTGCAGCTGCACGTGCACAGGATGGAAACTACCAGTCTATCAAGCTAGTTGTTGCTCATGCAGTTGAACTAAAAGAAGATTGATCTGTACACATATCTCTCTCTCTACCTGCTTCATCCATCCTACATTATTCTTGAAATAACCTATACATGTCTCTGGCAACACATCCCTGTTCCACCTCAAACATACATTGTAGCTTCTACCCATCTCTAACCAAACCACTGAAGTCCTGTATGAGAGCTACATCTATGGAATCTGTGGTGCAGCTAGGTAAATAGTTCCTGTAAATGCAGTCTTGAGTTTCACAAAGGATTGAAGGAGTGTTAGAGACTTACTTCTAACTTTGTTGAGAGTGTCCCCTTCCTCTCCCTTAGAAGTCCTATTGTTACTCGTATTTATAGAGAAATGGATGTAAAGATAGAACAATCCTATCTTTTTTTTCCTTAGGAATAAGCTGAAAACAGTTGGACCAATTTTGTTTTAAGGCATAAATGCTAGGAGGTTGTATGGAAAGTGAGCTTTCAACCTTAAAATTTTATGCCTTTTCTAAATGTCCTTAATAACTATAGTTTTTTTTTTATACAGTAAGTTTTTCCAGAGCTTTTTTTTGTAAAATATTATTTTTATTTTATTTTAAATTTTATATTTTATTTTTGTCAAAGAATGAATTCTTGAAAGAATTTGGAAATGTTACACTGAGATTAAAAAAAGAGTCTCAAGCACAAGACAAAAGATGAATGAAGGTCAAATTCCATGTGTGGTTCATATACATTAACTAAATAACACTTTCTATCAACAAGTTTTCAAGTCAGTGAAATTGTAAGCCTTGAGATTTTTCTTAAGTATAATATGATTTAGCTGGCATGCTGGAGTATTGTATACTTTGACTTCATTTTAAAAATTTCATTTTCCAAGTATTAAACTTTTATTTACCTATTTCAATGTGAGATTCTGATCTCTGCTCCTACCTCTTTTTTTCCACTCTGAGGAATCACTGGGCACATGTTCCTAGCAGGCATCAATAAGACTATGGTGTGAACCCTGACTCCTGTGTGTGACCGATATATTGAAATATACTCCTATAACATGGGTATACCAAGAGTTTCTCTTAGACTTCAGAAAAAGTCCGCAATTACAGGTGTATCTGATGTATCTTCTTTTTTCTTTAATCTTTTTTTTTGTGTGTGTGTGTGAAAAACAGTAACAGAAGTCATAGAATCATTATGGAAAAGACTTTATTGGAAAAGACCTTTGACATGATCAAGACCTGCAACACTGTACCTGTTAAAACATGTCCCCAAGTGCCTCATATATACCTTTCTTGAACACTGTTGTGGATGGCGATGTTGACTGCTCCTTCATGTGGAAGCTTTTCCTTATATCTAACTTAAATGTCCTCTGGTGCAGCTTGAGGCCATTTCCTCCTAACTCATTTTAGACAAAAGGAGAATAAGTGAAACCCAGAAACCCAAACTAATATAAAACAAATCATTTCCATAACTATTTTGCCAAATTCCTAGCTTTGCTTTTACATATTTTTCAGAGCTGTACAGACTCTTCTGTCTACCTGCTCCATCCTTGATTCTGTTTGACAGCCCTTCGATAAATATATATATATGTTGCTTTCTGAGAGTGTTTTTGTATTGCAGTCTGAGTTGTAAATCCATAGCATCTCCATCTGAATTACACTCAGAAAAAAATATAAAGGAAAGAGGCTTTTTAAAACTTTAGTCAATAAGCTGTCAGAACTAGTTACATGAATTGATTAGAAAGGCTGGTGGAATGCGATGGCCGTGGAGACATTTATTTTCTGCTTTTTGGAGGAGTCAGTCTGCTTTTGGTGGAGTCAGTTGCTTGTGCTTTAGTTTAGAAGTATATGTATTGGGTAGATCAAAAATTGTTGCCTGAGAGGATCTATGATACAAGGAAAGATTTATTATGCTTTAAAACAGAATGTGATCTGCAGACTGTTAGAAATACCTGTATCTGGTAGACTTTGTCACTATGGGGAGTTCTCTTTCCCCTTTTGCTGTCACAGACTGACACACAGACCTGGCGCGCACACACACACACACTCACATACACACACACATGGAATCTCTGCCAACCACACAGATCAACAGAGAGCAGAGCCCTTGCGAGCACTACTTCAAAAAGAAGCAGCCCCCGTGCAAGCACTGACAGCATAGACAGCTTAACGCCGTTCCTGCTGCTTGGCCGATCAGGACTGACCAGTGCTGGCGGTACCTGCACTCTCACACACTCACTGATTCTTTGATCATTAGCATGAACTTTTAAATATATCTAATGTTCATGCCCAGATTGTAGATCACTCATCCAGTCACCAGCTCTGACCTTGAGCCTTCTGGGTGCTGATCTGCTCCTACTCTCTAGCTAAGGCAGCTTCAAGTTCACATGTACACGCATTCATTCGGATACCTCATAAGCACACACATCTTCACTGTTCTCCTGAATCCTGACATGGTTTTAAGCGTATCCTGTATCCATTCTCAGACTGTTGTCTCTCTGCCCAGATACTGTTCCTGAGCGTGTTTTTCCAGATGCTGGTCTCTTAGCTGCATTAAGACCTGTGCAAAACACTCATGACTCATTCTCTCCCTTGACTGGTACCCAGACCTTACCCTACTTACTGACTGCTCTGTTTTGAACTTCACTAGTGATTCACGCATGCAGAGGTTCGGAGTAGGAGCAAACTCTTCTGTTTCTTCCCATGAACATCCTATAATATTTCTACAGTCCTAAAAGTATCTGTGCTCGGTTTCCCAAATCCGTCTCCCTTTTGCCAAATGGACAGCGCGAACAGACACGTGTTTTCTAAATTGTGTGTTTGTACTATTGCTATTGAAATCAAAAGTCTTAATGTCTTAATATGGGCAAATGTGTTAGTCATTCACAGAAAATTTTACAGATTTTTGCTGCTGATGCAGCTTTGCATCAGCAAAGTGACTGATCTGAGAGAGAGACATGATATTAGCATGGTAATCTTATCCCAGGCTGGCAAAATTGTGATTTACTGAGGACAGATTTTAACAGTGGAAATGACGTATTTGTTCATATGAAAGATAATATTTTTGTGTGGATGAAATAAAAGTATTATGTTTATTTACGTGATAAGGCATGTGATTAATTGACAAAAAACAGCTAATGGCCATCACATTCAGGAGACAGATATGACTGCGAATCATGACAACAAAAGGTGCATTTGGCTTGTTCTCTTCTGACTGGTAGATGAAATTCTTGAGTCAGTAAAATATTTGAGCATATTTCACTTCTAGCATGTAAGACAATGCCTAAGGAGCAATGAAGTTAAGTTTAAGCATATGTTCCAATTGCAGTGAAATTACAGAAAATACATGTACTAGGCATATAGTCTAATTGTTGTGGTGTGAATGGAGGTGGGATTATTTGTGTGTCTAATTATTTTGATAAATGTTTTAGTATACCAATGTCTATATATTTTCCTCAGAGTTATGTATTTCTCCTCGCTGATAAAATAGTATTAAAACTATAATATAATAATATAGCTTCATTTTTTTGGCGAATGGAGTCATTTGAATTGTTCACTATAGGAGAGGAATGATTTAATTAAAATAAACATCATATTCTTAGTACGCTGCTACTTTAATTCTCTTCCCTTGATATTTTGTCATACTATTACTAAGATTAACAAAGTATTCAAAATATTTTTTTTAGGGAGTAGGTAATAAATTATTCACATTCTCATTAAAATTTGATATCTTTCAGTTACAAGAGGGAATTAGATTCCCTGATTTACTTTTCTGTCACAAAGCCTGCATGATTAGGCAAGCCCTATTTTGATTTGCTAAAGCCACTGGGATTGTACCTACCTGTGTATTTGCAAAAAGACTGCTTATCACTGGTGGCTCTCTCTTCTCTATGTAAGTCTCAGTAAAATTTCTCTTTCTCTTTTACCTTTTGTAATGCATACATAGTCATATTTGCATCTTTATTTATGATGGAATCTTTCGTGGTTACATGAGGATCATTTTGATTTCTTTGTTTCCTAATATCAGCAGTCACCATGTTGAATCTTACAAAAATAATTAGGTTTGAGCAGTATTTATTTCTTTGAAGATGTGCATCATTACTTCCAGTCTGGAAAACAAGGGGGAACAAAAGAGAGTAAGGCACAATACTGCCGTGAATACAATGTTCCAGACAGAGTATGTAAATCTTTGCCTCTATATACACTGTAATTTTTATCCTGCTTCTAAATCATAAAAGTCAGCAGAGAAGATTTTGAAATTATAGGATATCTTTTGAGTGTTCATCAGGAAATCTGGAACACAGACTTATGTTAAAATTAGATGAGAAGTATTTGAATCATGACCTTTGGTAATGAAAGAGTAGTATCTCACCAGCACTAATGCAACAGAAAGTTGTTCCTTGGACATCACAGTTTGCTAACAACATATGTAAGATACTTTGCTACATTTGTAGTCACTTTATAAAGCATTGTCTTCTGCTGAGTGAGGAGAAATTGTATTTCTTTGCACAGCAGTAATATCTATTGAAATGACAATGCATTTAAGGCCTCCTGGCAGCAAAGCTGGAAGGTTGTTAGAGTTTCTGGGACATTCAGAAAGACTTTTTTTCTAAGAAACTAAATTTAGCCTGCAATGGTGTATGCCCAAGCATCTAAGGCTTCTAATATTACCATTGGTATGTTATTTTAGGTAAAACCTGTGTTTTTGAAAAGAGTTATAACCTTTAAAAATTAAGTAGCTAGTGAAAATACACTGAAACTTAAGTAGTTTTCATTGTTGCATTTTACTGAGGGTTCTAACAACACTTCTGTATAGGATGAGTCTTTCAAAACAAAGTTCAGAGGTCTGAAAAGGAAGCAAATCCTCTTTTTTTCCTAATTCTTTGAGGAAGCATATATAAAGAGGTATGTTTAAATGAACGCTCAGTATACAGACTG
The DNA here is from genome assembly GCA_032353885.1 of Nothura maculosa. Lineage (NCBI taxonomy): Eukaryota > Metazoa > Chordata > Aves > Tinamiformes > Tinamidae > Nothura > Nothura maculosa. The sequence continues at coordinate 4,221,024 of JAUBOD010000375.1, forward strand.
TTTCATGCAATTGTCAATAAATCCTTGAAACTTTCTTGATATGACTCAGTTTCCTCTATCTGTAAATAGGTACTCAAGGCTTCTTCATTATGGTGTTATTGTAATTCATGTTCAGTGGTCTAAAAAATTCAAAGTTTCAGCAACACAAGAGAGCTTCCTGTAATAGATTAACTGTATTTATTAAATGCAGATAAAGTTTTGAGATTGTATTCTTTGTTCATTTGTGTTATGTGAATAGTAATGCTAAATATACTTGTTTAGGAAATTAAAATGAAAATGGTAATATTGCACTAACTTTTGATATTGAATTCTCTAATCTTTATATGCTTGTTTTAACAAGCACTGAAAATCCCTTATACATTAAATCTTTTTCTCTTACATCTATAGATTTTAAGATTAGCCAAAGGGTAATAGCCCATAAAAATTGATCTCTATTAATTACAAGTAGCTCTACTTTTTTCGCAATGAATACCAATGTTGGAAACTAATCTCACAGCTTTGTCACCCTTTATATTATGTCTGTTACATGCAATCAGCAGATACCACCAACTGAAACGTGCAGTTCTATTAGGGACTGTTTTTTTTTTCTAGCTGTTATATATTTTTTATTTTTCTACTAAATAGGAAAATAAGAAGTTGATTGTTGATGAGAAATGTTATTCAGACCTTTATGAATAACACAATAACTTTTCTGCTTGAAGAAATATACTGTTCATTTTTTTCTTCTCTCACATTAGCATAAGACCACAGTATATAATATATAGCATAATGCCAGAAGCTGTTGAGGAAATTTTGATTGATCCATATCTGTCCAGCTTGCTTTACATCTCTTTAACTGTAAAATGCCCAAAGGGTGTCTTTTCTTCCTATGGACCCTGTTCCAAGTCTAGGATGTATTCTTGCAGTGTTTTTATTTCTTGGATCTAGGGATTATTTACCCAGTTCTCCCAATTCTGAGTTAAGCAGTTTCTGTTGGTACCTCTGCCAGCTATTGATTAGAGAAATAGAGGCTTTGCAAACTTCTTGGAGTCTTTGAGTCTTGCTCATAAATCACTTCCTTCCTGATATATAGTGTTAGCCTCTGTTGTCTTGCTCAGATGTTGCAATGCTCATTAGCCACGTTTTATTTATATTTGCTTGCTATGCAGATCTTTAAGTAGGCTAATCAAGAGACTTAACACAAATATAATGTTACAACAAATCATAACTAAGCTAGGTAATGTTTTGAATCGAACATTCTTAATTTACTTGTATAACCTTGTTGTATTCCTTCAGTGTTTTCATAAGCAGCTGTATATTAAGCTTTCTCTGCAACAAGACTTCTTGTCATTTTTTTTTCCCCTCAACAGGAATACTTCGTAATAGTCTGGGAATATTTTACCTCTGAATATTTTAGGAGTAAATTCTTTGTTATTTTCAAAGTTGGCATCATAGTAATAGATTATATTATGAAGAAGGTTTTCAATACATATTGTTAAAATATTGGATTTCTTAATACTGTTTTGTTCTGATTAAGTTTGAAAATTAATCCCTTTAAAAATACTTTTTAAAAATATCTCTTTATTCAACAATGACATGGACAAAAGGACAGAGTGAGCTGTTAGCAAGTTTGCAGATGAAACAAAAATAGAGTGGCTGATATCGCCCCCAAAGTGTTGTGGTCCCATTCAGAGAGAACTGGACAGGCTGGAAAAATGGGCACAGAGAAACCTTATAAAGTTAAACAGAGGAAAAGGCAGGATGTTTCACCTAGAGAGGAATAGACCTGATGTACCAGTAGTATAGGCTAGGAATTGACTTACGGAAAGCATCTCTATGGAGAAGGACCTGGACAGACAAGTTGGCCATGAGCCAACACTGTGCTCTTTTGGCCAAGAAGGCCAACTGCATCCTGGAGTACATTAGAAGGAGTGTTGAAAGCAGGTTGAGGGAGGTGATCATGCCCTCTTCTCAGCCTTGGTGAAGCTGCATCTGGGATACTGTGTTCCCAGTATAAAAGACATGGAGCTCCCAGTATAAAAGACATGGAGCTACTGCAGCGAGTCGTGTGCAGGTTGATGAAGGGTCTGAAAAGTCGTCCTCATTATGAGGAAAGACTGAGAAACCTGGGACTGTTCAGCCTGTAGAAGACTGAGGGAAAATCTATGGGCCCTGATAGGATGCACCCAAGAGTGCTGAGGGAACTGCTGGGAGTTATTGCTCAGCCGCTCTCCATCATCTTCGAGAGGTCCTGGAGAGCAGGGGAGATGCCGAAGGACTGGAAAAGAGCCAACATCACTACAGTCTTCAAAAAGGGCAAGAGAGAAGAGCTGGGAAACTACAGGCCAGTCAGCCTCACCTCCATCCTCCCTGGTAAGGTGATGGAGCAGCTCGTCCTAGAGAGCATCTCTAGGCATATGAGGTGATCAGGATTAGTCAGCATGGATTCACCAAGTGGAAGTCATGTGTGATGAATCTGATAAGATGGGATGCCTGGTTGGCTGGACAAGGAGAGAGCCATGGATGTTGTCTACCTTGACTTGAGCAAGGCTTTCAACACTGTCTCCCATGATATCCTCGTACGGAGCTTCGGGAGAGTGGTCTGGACAACTGCATGGTGAGGTGGATTGAGAACTGGCTGGATGGCAAAGCTCAGAAGGTGGTGATAAAAGGGGCCGAGTTCAGATGGAGGCCTGAGGTCAGTGGTGTCCCCGAAGGGTCAGTACTGGACCTGGTGCTGTTCAGCTTGTTCATCAATGACCTGGATGAGGGCACTGAGCAAATTTGCAGATGATACCAAGCTGGGTGTCATGAGGTTCAACAAGGATACAAGTGCAGGGGAGGAATAAACCCAGGCACCAGTACAGATTAGGGGTTGACCTGCTGGAGAGCAGCTCCGCAGAGAGGGACCTGGGAGTCCTGGTTTGACACCAAGTTAACCATGAGTCACCAGTGTGCCCTCGTGGCCAAGAAGGTCAATAGGATCCTGGCCTGCATCAGGAGGAGTGTTGCCAGAAGGTCGAGGGAGGTGATTCTGCCCCTCTACTCAGCTCTGGTGCGGCTGCAACTGGAGTATTGGGAGCAGTTCTAGGC
>JAUBOD010000375.1:4224195-4239515 GCA_032353885.1 Nothura maculosa
TGTCCCTGCTTGAGCAGGAAGGTTGGACTGGATGATCTCTAGAGGTCCCTTCCAACCTTAAACATTCTGTGATTCTGCAATTCTCTGAAAATCTACTCAATGTATTTAAGTATCTGAAAGGGAGGAAGTAGATGGGATGGGACCAGACTCTTTTCAGAAAAAAAGAGTGCCCATCACTTCTGAAGGGTGGCACAAACTGAAGCACAGGAAGGTCTGCCTGAACATCAGGAAAATACTTCTATGTTGTGACGGTAAGAGAACACTGCAGTAGGGTATTTGAGGAGTTTATGGAGTCTGCATCCTTGGAAATACTCAAAAACTGTTTGGATGGAGTCCTGTGCAGTGTTGCTGTAGGTGACTCTTCTTGAGCACTAATTTGGACTAGATGATCTCCAAAGTTCTATTTAGACTTCAATTATTCTGTGTTAAATTAATCCTTTGTTTGATATATCTAGAAACTGAAAAACCTCAAAATGTTGTGGTGGAGGAGAATGAGTGCCATTTTCTAGAAGTAGCAGCTATCCAAAGAGGGAGGAGAATTAGGATGGAAAGTTGCCTAAATGTCAGTCTGAGGAAAAAAAAAAATACTTTCTGCAGATTATTTCCTAATTTAACAAACACAACAATTATTTCAAAATGAGTTACTTATATGCACAGATTAAGTCCATGTTCTGCACTAAAAGGTTTACAAGAGGACCGGCCTGAAATATTTGTTGATGTTCTAAATCAGGTCATTAATTTGGTTTGCAATACAACCTCTTGTCAAAAGAAATTAAAATAACAACTAAAGTTCTTTTATGCGGTAGTATTTCCTAAGGATAAAAATGATGACAGTATACTTATATATATCCAAAATAATTGCTGCAACAGAGTTTACTTGAAAGATATAAAACAAATAGTAATTTTTTTTTTCAATAGTAGTTTGATTATTTTCCTGGAAGCCTTTCCTGTATGAATTGTACTCTCAACCTGTTCTTCAAATAATATTGTATATTATATATATCATTTGATTAACAAATACTGAGATATGCAATGTCTTGCTAGAACAATTTCCAGCACTAACAAGCTTCAATTTATAATTGAAATTATAAATTCCTGAAATTATAAATTCCTAAATTATAAATTCCTGTTGCTTTAGCTCTGTCAGAGTTTTTCCTGAGGTAAGCAGTGTGACTTCCATAAGATATCCTATTTTCCTATGATCAGGACATTCTCAAATCAGCTGTAAGTGTTTAGTTCTTGTAGTTTTATAGTTAGTAATGCTTAGCATTAGCAGCTTAGTAACTAGAAAAAAAATGTAATTTAAATAATATTGAATATTTGCAATCTAAAATTATTTTGATTTCCTAATCTACCATTGAAGCAGAATATACAACTTTTACCAACTTTTAAAAAAAAACAACTTTGCATTTCAAAGGTGAATCTTCTTGCTCCTTCTCTTGCTTCTTGCTCTTTGAAGAATTCTAATTCTTAACCAAACAAAAAGGAATTAATTTAAACTAATTAGCAACTATGAATCCTAAAAGTATATCCTTACAGCTACTGTGAGATGATACTTTGAAAAAATACACTTTTCCATTATGACTGTATCATAGCTCTCTAAAATTTACTTTTAAATAACTGAAATTCTCAAGAATATACTATGTTAACTTTTCCTTGCAAATCTATTTCCAGCTAACAAGCAGGATTTTTTTTTCTGCCCTTTTTAGAAAAATATATTTCCTGCTAGAAAATGAGATACCTGAAACCCTTTACAGATCTAGAATAAAAGTGATCTTACCCTCAGAGAATTTATGAAGGATCTTTTAGTTTTTTCCAGATTATGATCATGTTATTTCACTGGTTCAGCTTTCACCTTCCACTCCATTCTGTTGTCATTCTTGTGAAATGAGAAGTTATATTTGCTGTTCAGTTGTGGGAATAAGCTGAAGAGCCACTATCATTTGTTTGAAAGAGCAACATGTCAAGAAATCAAGTGAATTATTTTTCTTGTATTAGAGTATGGTAGTCTATTTGGGAATTACTATATTTCACTAAAATATACTTCAGAATAAAACCGAAAAAAAAAATTGGGTAAATCTAGACTAAACACTTGCTCATTGCTTACCATTGTATACATGAAAGGTATACATGTATATATACATGGGAAAGCACATATACATACACCAAGTGTGTATATGCGTATATAAATGTACACTGTATACTTTTGAATGACTGCTTCAATTAAATATATGATACATGAAAAGTGAAAATTTTATTTTTAGACCTTTTCATTTCATGTAAAGGCTAATGATGACAAAGGAAAACACAGTGGTTCTTTCTGCACAGAACACTACAATGCCGTGTGTAGAAAAAAAAAGCTTGAACAAGCCATACTCTTGATGAGTATATATGTATAGTACTGGTTACACAAATTCTTGATCTAATTTCAGCATTTTTTCTTCCAGAAGTAATAAAAGAATAAACAAAATACTAACATAGAAATTTTGAAAATGCTGATAAAAAATTAAGAGTATTATTTTGCCTTTTCTGATTGAATATAAACATTTTTAAAGGTTCCAGGATGCAAAATGAGAGATTGATTAATGCCAATTACATAACTGATCAAAAATAAAATGTCTTTATATTACCTCGCTTAAACTAAGCATATTGATAAAGAAGAGCAATTCCTTAGTAAAAAAAAAAAAGGACAGAGTAAACCTGGGTCAGCAACTAAATGCAAAAAAGCACATCTTTAACACTGAGCTTTATCAACTCTGAGAACAATTCTCAAAAAAAAAATATAGAGAGGAATTCTTCTTCACTGGAAGCATCTAAATCATGAGAACATGTTTTCTCTCTTATATTGTCTTGCTTAAGACCATTTACTGAAACTGTACCTTGATTTTTCAGAACAAATTCTAGCAAATCCTGTATATTTAGGTCAGGTTAGTTGATCACAATGACTGTAAACTTTATCAGATAAGATAAGATAAAAAAAATGAAAAAAAAACCCTACAGTTAGTTCTTCCTCATCACTTTTTATTTCTTTCCAATTGTAGCTGCCATGTATCCAGAAAATAAGCCTTTTAATTTCTTCTATAAATTGATCCAAATGAAAATTTGTGATGACTTGATCACTGTCATCTTTATATATAAGGGTTTCTTTCTCTGCTTCTCTTCAGTTGATACCTATGACAAAGGGCTGCTAGAAGAAGCCTTTCCATTTATTCAGTTGCTTATTATAAGTCACCTCACCTTGAGCTGCTTCACAGACTGTCCTCAACCATATGGATACACCTGAGACTTGAAGGCTGCCTGCTTCTCATTTTGAAAGATGTGAAATGAGTAATCCTAACTAATGAAGTCACTTCCACCAAAATTTTAATTCCCAGTTAGCTCAGAACAAACAATTCTCAGTGGAAGGATTATAATTATTATAATAATTCATGTAAAATCTCTCATTTCTATTCTAGAATAATATTGTTATGCAGTTTTATCCAGTACTGTTGTAATCCAAACTTTAAAAAGAATTCAGCAAATTCATGACCATTGTGATTTCCATTTACAGGTTGGGACCAATGGCACAATCCTGTGTTTGCACTCATATTTTATTCTAGTATTTTAAATAATTCAGTCTACACAGATGTCTATTTTTTATCTTTGTAAACTTCAGATACTCTAAATCTAATCTTACTCCTAAGCTATTGCTATCACAACACAAGTGAAAATCAATATATGCCAAGACAAATTTCAATCAAATCCCTAGACTGCCTTGTTAAGACTACTACTCAGACTTTTACTAGTAAAATAAATGTGTTATCACTAGAACTATTTTTTTAGGAGGTTAGTGCAATTAATGGGTAAATCTTTATTTTTAAGGGAGATGTTATCAACTTCTTGAGTACTAAGAAAACAAAAATGCAATATGGAGCTCAGGTATTCCTTTCTGGATAAACCTGAGAGACTAAAATACCAAAACGTATTAAATATTATTAAATCTTATAAGTCAGAAAATACATGAAATATATGTATGCTGTTTTCAGGGGAGAATAATACCTCTTCTGGCTACCTCAGAAGATTCTAAACTATATCAAGGAAAGAGCCTTGGAACAGGCAAAAGCACTGAGTAATCACTGTATCTCATTCACATGGGAAAGTAAATCAGAGAGCTGTATCTGCTTTCAGTTCCTCTCTGCTCTACACGGTGTGACAGAGCTCCTGACAACTTCTAACAAATTGTACACTTTTTGATTGAATGGAAGAAGTAGAAGCACGTATCAGCACTAGTTTCATTACAGATTTCAATTTTGATTAAAATCTGCCATAGCTTTATGACTTCACTGTGCTCTCAGAATCAGACAGAGAGATATGTATATTCAAGAAAAGTTTAAAATGAAAGTAAAAATGTATCTGTCAAAAAAATCAGATATTTGACATATGTCAAAAATTCAATTATGCCTGAACTGAAGCAATTAAAATTTTCTTTCAGCTATAGACTTAAGATTTTGGCATGTGTTTGGATCTAGAACAAGTTTAAGGAAAGGAGAGTGCTGTCCTGGCTTAATTTACTTGATAGTGCTTTATCTAAAGGTAAAGTGAACTTTCTTTGAGGGAGAAAAGATAAAGTTTGTTTGTCTGTAATTGGACTAAAAAGAAAATCACACTTTTCTGTGAAGACTGTGACATTTCCTGAGTGGCTCATGCACTTCCCCCCCCCCTCCAAGAAAAAAGTGGTTATTTTCTGCTTTTGTTAAAATGTTATGCAGGATATTAAGTGCTATTAGCCTGGGTTTTGTCATATTCATAATACAGTGAATTCACTGCAGTGGAGTGTGAGAGAGGTTGAAATGGGCTGCACTTTTCCCATTAGTACAATTGAGTAGCTTACAAACATGTAAACACTTTCTGAAATATGTGACTATCTTTTCCTTCCCTCACTCTCACATTCCATCTCCATCCACTGTCTCCAGCCCTTCTTGTATACCAGTAATTATCAACCTCTCTCATTCAAAATATGAGAAATGTATTTGAATGTGAGCAGAAATAAGGAAGAAAATTATTTAATGCAGGAAAACTGATGCTTTACCTGTCTATTTGTGAGGTGCCACAACTGGAGTTATTCACAGAGAAGCTTGGTGCAGCTTTTACAGTGGTCACGTCCAAGGGTTGTGCATTCTTCCCTTTGGCTTTGCATTGTGCTTCCTGTTGTTGGTGGCTTTGAATCTAGGTCATCAATGTGCTGGAGACGTGAACGCCTGCTCACAAAATTTTATAAGCATAATGTATTGTCAGGGAAATAAGGATGATGAGCAATTTTCAAATGGATTGGATGACTAAGGGAAGATGGGATAGATGTATTCTCTATCAGGTTGCTGAAGAAAAAAAGTGTGATCTTGGAAGTAAAAAAAGAAAAACAAGAGAAACTGACAATCTTAGAAAAAAAATGTTAACCATAGCACAATTAGAAAACCTTTACTAGACTTATTCTTGATTATTCTTCAAAATCTTGTCCCTGCAGTGTTGGATTTTTCTTTCTCTGTCCTACTGCTTGCTATTCCGTCTTTACCTTCTATCTTCCAGTCCCACCTGTGTCTAATGTATTGTTCTGTACTGCTGCTTGATCTTTCGCTTTTTCACCCATCTCTTCTCCTACCATGCAAATGTCTACTTCTTAATGTGCTTCCTGATTGGATTTCTGTAAAGGGAACCCAGAGACCATCTTCATAGCCCCTGTGGAGGGAAATAAACAGGATACTCGTTGCTACCAAGATGTATGCAAAAGATTGCAGCAGAGGTGGTGAAAATATTCTTATACCTGCAAGTATCCGCATGCCAGGCATTTTTTCTTTTTCTTAGTTTAAAACTCTATAACAACTACTTGAAGTTGCAGGTACCAAAGTTTAGGAGATTAGGTATTTTCTATACCTTGATACTCTGACCAAGTTCATTTAGGTACTCTGTGTATAAGGAATGTAAAGCTTAATATCAGAATCAGTTATTCGGGGGTATGTGACACAGGATTTTGGGTTAGCAGAGTGGATGCAGCAAGGTAGTGAAACCACAATACAAGGGTAAGTTACAGTTAGCAGAATATAGCAATTGCAATATAGAGTAGTAGAATCACAATACAAATGTGAGTCCCGTTACCAGTCTGTAACATGCTCGCTGTCACCACACGGCGCATGCACGGCGATGCACTGGAGAGGAGTGCATCGGTTGAGAACAGGTCCCGACTGTTGCGCCAGGTTTCTTTGCAAAAGCTGTCTTGCCATGAAGGCACCTGAGCTTCATGAGCACATCAGCTTGTACATCTTCTCTAAGCCATCATGTATCCACAGTAAGAGAATGAGATCTTCTTGATCTCCATTACCATCGTCTTGAAAAGGTTTCTCAAAGTTAAAGATCTTAAGTGCAGTTTTTCTTGGTTTAGTTCTCACTCACCCAAAAAAATTGCTATGGTTGGAAATATTTTTTGGCAGTGGTTTTAACCCTTGTATGATTAATTTTTGCTGCACGTCTAATGATAAATAAATGTACTAGGTTTTCCTGTCTAAATAATGTTTTTCATTTTGGCAGCAACTTTTCTCTAGGCAATTAGTTAGAGAAGGATAATTTTATAAATGGAAAGGAAAGTTTATGCTTAGCCTTTTAGACAGGCTTCATTTAAAAAACAAATACATTGCATTAAACAAAACAACATTTTTAATTACTGAGCTCTCTTCTCAATCCATTTATTATAATCTAAATAGAAAATGTTTAACTTCTATCCATTATTGAGTTCCAGAAATAAATCCTTCTAAATTGAATCTGTTAATGAAGTAAACCAGAAAGCCTGTCAGTATACAAAACTGTATAAATGCAAGATTCACAAAATAACAAAGTGTATAAAAACTCCATATCTAATCCATTTTATTGTCTGCTTATGTTAGTGATGATGTGAAGCCTTTCAATTAAAAATTCAAACATCCATTTTTCTATTGTAACATTAATTTCTTAAAGCAACTTGTTAAGTTTTGACCAGTTCTTTGTGAAATTACTTATTGCAATCTAATTTGCCTGTTTTGGATTTTTCAACTGGAGAAGCTTTCAGATAAAGGAGAAAAGATAATGTTAACCTGTGGTAGAAGAACCTAGCATTCTGGACTACTCAGGTAGCGATCTGGCATCCCACCTACAGTGTACTGAGAGAAAGAAAATGATGATGTACACATTAAAAAGAAAAATTGGACATATTTAAGCTTTATCATTTTACATCCTTCTAATATTAGCTGCTTTATTTGCTCTATTAGGTATGAAGTGGGCTAAGTTGGACTGTCTTATAGTCCTTTGTTTTTTTTTGTACCAGGTAGCATGTCCAAAAGAAGTTTTAACATATGTGCCATGGGAACGCATAAATGAAATAAAGTTACACTTCTTTTAGGTATAGAAAGAACTGTTCAACCACTTACTGATTTATGATTCAAGATATAATAATGTAACTTCCCCTCTGCTCCCTTCTATCCTCCCTCCCCACAAAAATAGTTTACCTAGAGGTGATAATTTTGTTTTGTATATTTTTCTAAGATGCCAAGGTTGTTTATCTGGGAATACTTCTGGTATAAATAGGTATCACGTGTGATGCCTTGAGGTGATTTCCTACCTGTTGCTGAGCAAGCAAGGAGGATCTTGGGTGTATTCTTAAAGCAGAACAGGACAAATAATAATCAGTCAAGATACCTGATGATCCAGTTTATTTACCCCTTTAGATTGAAAAAAGAAAATGCAAACAAAAACAAACTCTTCCTTAATAAGAATTGAGGCAAAAATGCTGTTCATAAATTTTTGACTCTTCGAATTTAGCACTGAAACAATTACCTTGGAAGAGATGTAGTCTTCACATGTAAGCCTTTTCTAGCAGGGAAAATAAATGAAGAACACCTAGATGTAATTTTTGTTCTGTATTTCAGTTTCCTACTTGATTGCTGGCAATATCTCACTCTACTGCCTGATATCAATCCTCCTTTACTGGATGAGTTCCTTCAGAAAATATAAGGAGGCATTGTACAGCAGTAGCTACTGCATATGAATACTTTGGAGCTTGCCCTTTCCAGATCCTGAGGATAATGGTAGAAGAACAGAGCTGAAAATATTGAGTCGGCATTTATGGCCAGTGCTAATTTTAGCAGAACCATCTGTGTTTTTAACTGACATTTTTCTACACTGATAATTTTAATGGGTAAATCAACAAAAATCACTCTAAATAGTTCCCTGTCAGGCTCTGCGAGGCATGTCAAGCTCTGCCTCATCTCTGTCTTTCAATTAGTGGGATCGGAGCAAAGTGCTGTTCTTCTGGGCAGGATCAATGTGGGGGCACGCTGAGATGCTGCGTGATTAGGAGCAATGCCTAAGGGAAACAGCCTTTCTGCAGAGAGCAAACCATCAACGTGCCTCAGCAAGGTGAAGATACATGGCTTAGGCTGAGGTTCACTGAGAGGATCCAGAGTCTTGTAGGGCATTTTGCTCATTGTCATCACAATTGGATGACAGTTGCAGAGTGCCCGGGACCCCTGCTTTTAAACAATTATCTGAGCTGCTTGTATCTTTCCCCATCTTTATTTCTTCCAAATAAAATCCTGGTTACAATGATCCACAGCTTCATTAATTTAATTAAGTTTGGCTTGCAGAGTGCTATACTTTCTAGGGCTGGTATAGAAATTACACAGAACTGGTCCACAGTGCAGCACTCAAAGGAAGGGAATTTGAAATACTCATTTTTATTTCATTACCCAATTTAGTTCTGAATTCAAGTTTTAAAGGATGCAGTGCCCGAGGACTCTACTGCAGAATCAGTATATTCTCCTGCCCTTTGGAGAGCCTAGAGGCATGGCCTGAAAAGAAGGTTAACTAATAAAAAAAAATATGGAGGGGCAGAGGGATCTCTGTATGCTTCTCTGTGAGGCAGTTCACTCTAATTGCAATTTCTGCTCTGAGTCAGATGCTATCAGTCTTTTAAAGGGTCAGCTGAGCTTCTGCCTATAGCTATCACTTTTTCCTAATGGCCTATAGGGTTAAATAGCAACAGCATATTTCCAAAATCTGGCCCAAAATGTATTACTGAGCATGATGGTGCTTTGCTCTGAAAAGTTCATTGCTATGGCTTTCTCATAAAAATTTTGTGGATACTTGTTGCAGTGTAAATACTTACACAAACATAAGGGATCAGTTGTTTAATATGCAGTTGCTGGCCTTCATTCTCTAAATTCTTCCTTCTCTGAAGGAGACTTAGAAAAAGAGAGACATGAAATATTGTAAGGCTTTTGTAATTAGGCCTATTTCATCTGTCAAATTAACTAGGCAAAATCATAAGGAAACAAATCTTTATAGCAGTTAATGATCAGTTAGTTAGTTGACAGCTGTAAGCAAGCCCAGTAATATAAAAATTACTGTCATTATGAACAGCTTCTAATAAGAAGAATTTTTACTAAAAAAAAATGTGAACACATTGTTTCTGCTGTCTTTCCATGAGGTTTAATGAGTAATTTTCTTTCAGAATGACTCAGAATGCTATCATATGGGTTCTTTAGTAAAAGCTGTCTTTCAGGAAGACACCATGTTTTGTAACAGGTAAAATTTAGCTACTGTTCAGACAATACATGCAGCGCATACATACAGTTCCAAAACATTAGTTAACAGCTTGTCCTGTCTTTAATACATTATTTCTAAATAGTTTAATAAAGCTTTATTTTAATGTACAGCTTTGAAAGATTTTTTTTTCAAGTTGGAAATCATGCATAGTTCTTTTACTGTGGCAAAACACTAGAGATTATGAATGAGCTTGAACAGCTATTTAGATATTTTGTGATTAGTAAGATGCTGCCATAGCAGCACTTTGTCATTTGCAGTACATAGGCATCATTGTGAAGGTCGTGGAGAGAGATTACAGTCCTGGCATGCAGTCATGAGCAAATAGGAGCGATGTGAAGGGTCATTCTGACTTGTACCAAAATGGCCCACGTACATGTTATTGTCTGCTGAGTTAGTAGGTGTAGTATTTCTGAAAGAGCTGAGAAGGGGTTTTTTTCTACACAATTAGAAGGATTTTTTTCTACAATTAGGAAGGATACTGTTTTCAAAAGAATACAAGGTGGTTTGTAGCAAGCTGAAGTTGCTTTCACACTTTTGAGGAAGGGAGCCCGGAGCTGGTGCTTCCTCTGTCTTCCTCAATCCTTTAGCAGTTTGAGGGGCAGCTTGAAGGAAGAAGATTACCAAGAATGACTAGAAGTCACAGCTAAACCTGTCTGATATTGTAACTCTATGAATACACACACACAAAGTGTGTATGCAGTTATATATATAAATATATTATTAAGAAATTAGACATCACTGTGATGGAAATGTATAGAGGACTGGTAAATGAGGTCAGTTTTAAACAGTAAAACAAAACTTTTTCAGTCATCAACAACATGCTTCATGCTTATGATTAGTTCTTATATATGACTAATTATCAGTATATGTATAAGACTTTAAGTTCTTAATAGGTATATAGGCAATACAGAAGATATATAGAGAGAGAGATGGGGAGAGAAAGGAAGAGACTTTTAAGTGAAGTCCATCAGGTGAGAAATGATACAGGACAGATATGTCTGTATAGACATAGAGAGTAATACAGGTTCTTTCAAAAATATTTCAAGTATTTCTCAAAAGAAGTACTATTTTTAGATTGGTCTTTTATTGTGCAGCATTGCTGACTTTGTTGAGACCAATATTCAAATATTGTTACTAAATGCTTGGAAAATCAGGGGATTGATTTACACATAATATACATGATTTCTGAGAGGTAGGAAGTTCATTTAATCTTCATTTTCTTTTAAGCCTTTAAAATCTCCTTGGGTTTAATTTAAAGGGCCTCTCAATAAATATGAACTTTTCATTTGTTTTGTGTTGCTTTCCTTTTTTTTTTCATACCAAATAACACTTCTGACTTAAGAACTTTGAAATATCTCATTATAGGAACACAGGCTACATGCTCCACTAAAATGAGATTTGACTATGTAAAATTAAAATAACTTAAATACAGCATCAAAAATAAAAAGAGAAACATACAAATAATGTCATTAAAAACAAATTTCAAAAGCTTCAAAAAAACCCATGACAATCTGTTCTATCTTACAGGAATTGCATTAGGTCCAAGAAGAAGACTGGATATCCCAGTGTTATTTATACCAAATACAATGAAATTGTATGAAGCTCAGGTGGTAATTCATGTAACGAGGGAGAATGGTAAAAACTGGCCCTGTGAGAATACTGCTAAATTAAATAAAGACTTAAAGAGGTAATTTTTCCTCATAGAAAAATAAAGCAGTAGTTGAGGAAGCGCAAACCTATTCTAATTTTTCTTTTCAGATATCTGTAGCTGCCAAGTAGAATCACATGTCTGATTTTGAGGAGAAATGTATGAGTTTTTAATGTACCCTGCAGAGAATGCAGGATTAAGGTAGAAAATATCTACCTTTTCTGTTTTGAGTATGGAAAATCAGTGCTTTAGGTGCTGATGCAGTTGTGGATATAGAGCAAATGCAAAACACTGATAAATTAAAATGCCTTTAGTTTAACTAGGCATTTTAGTTTATCAGTATATTTAGGCTGATAATTATTTACTGTTTCTCATGTACATATGTATATGTAAACTATTACAAATATATATTTGACTTAATTCAGATTCAACTTCTGGTCTAACATCATCTGCATATAAATAAACTTGTTTTCAGCATAAGCATAGTAGAAAAAAAGAGGAGATGAGACCAAATATTCTCATTTTCTAGCAGAATAGCATAGAAAACTCTAAATGAAGTATATGTAAAATCCCATTTATCTGATTGAATTTTAATTAATGTTTTGCTTATATGTGTTTAACATTAAAAAATACAAGAAAATGGAGGCTCACCGGACAAGCAATGTTTAAAGTGAAATGGCTTTTGAAAAAAAAAAATCAGCATAATAATAATCCACTTATTTTCCAAACAGTATTACTATGGCAGAAAATGGAGGAATTCGGGGAATACGTTGGATCTACCCAGTTCATGGAATACCTGAAGCACCTCAACAGAAATCAGTTTCTGGTAGGTAATCGTAGCAAAAAAAAAAAAAAAAAAAGGAAAAAAAAAAATAAAATCAAATAGTTATTTGCATTGTAATCTGTTTATTCAGAAGAATTTGCAGCAATGCTTTGCTGCAGTCTTTGAAAAGATAAAATCATTTACTAGATTTTAAAGAAAGATAGGGTAGGGAAAAGTGATGAGATAGATGACTTATTTTCTTAATACAGGCTCAGAGGAGAAAGTGTGGATTGAAGCACTAACCTGATTTCATGACTTGCATTGTTTTCCGCAGTGACTTTGCCTGCAATTTTCTATAGCCCACAAACCTGAATCCCTAATTCTGAGATTCCCTAGTTTATAAGGTGCATTCACCAAGTCAAATTGATATAAAGCTTCTTTTGTATTTGAAAGTTACTGCTTGTATTTTATGGGTCTTTTAGGATTAAAATCCTAATTTCCAGTTTACAAAGCAAATCCAAATGTGTTATTTTGTTCTTGTTGTGGATAAAAGGAGTCAAGAGTTGTTAGAAACCTCAAATCATATGCACTTCCCTGTCTAGTTAATGTTAAGTTACATAAAGTAAGACAAAATTGAAAGTAATGCATTGATGCATTTTTAAAGACATAATATAATCCCAGAATTATGCAACATAGAAAATATGAACAGCTTTTTAAAACTAAAAGCTTGAAACTACAGATTGGGATGATGGACAGTTTTATACCAACTGCCTTTTGATGAGTGAATATAATGTGCTTCTACACCAGTTTAAAGTACAGGACTGAATTCTGGAAAATTGGCCTCTAGAAAAAGATACTTTTATTTTCATGAATAGAATTTCTTTAAAGACCATTTACATGCAAATAAATGCCAATGATGTGATATTAATTAGACTTTGTATCTATTTAATTTCTACTTTAATACATTAAAGGAATGAAGCAGAATATTTTGATGCAATTTACCATTGCCCAAAATGGAAGTTTTGATGAGTCTTATTAGTGTTAAAATTTGGTATATTGGTGGGAAGGTCTGTGGGAAGGACTTTGTGATAAATTATTTTTCATCAGACTTTTATTTTCATTAGAAGAGTGGGTACGAATTTGAACTGATAGTGTGCATAAATTGCTTATGTGACATTACTGCTGTATATGGACAGAAACTTAACTAAGTTATTTTCCATCTGAAGTAATTCTAAATTCCAGGATACTTCTTGAAAATACTAAAATTAAACTATACAATATTTATCACTAATTCCATTAACTGCTAGTTTACTTTCAGTAAATATTTATAAGACCTATAAGGAACATTCAAAATGAATGCATCTCTCTTAGGGACCACCACCATCATGTCCATGTTATATGTAATTCTTTCTTTCCTTCTTTCCTTCTTTTCCCTAAGGGAGTACTAGATCTTTCATTGAAAAATGAGCCAGAAAACTAATATACTTGCATGTGGTAGCATTTTTGAAAAAGATTCCATTCCTGCCTTGATTCTTATTAGTTCTTTGTTAAAAATCAGCTATTTAAAAATCACAGGTGTAAAAATGGAGCACAGAGCAAGTAATTTACAAGAAATCTACTTTGCTGTTGAATTATTGCTTTTTAATAATGATAAAACTTGCATAATCATTTCTTTTAGTGTATTTATTTTCATTTATTAAAACTGCCTGGAGGCTACAAGGTGTTATGTCAAAAAAAACAAAGCTGTTTTGCTAGTATATTAGGCAGTTCATCTTTAATGTCATTCTTATTTGCATCTTAATATACTTAAATATCTAGAAGTCACTTGACTTAGCATCTCATGAGATCAATTAAAATGATCAGTGGCCACAATCCATGTAGTACATATAAAATAGATTAAAACTTGGCTAGCTTATAGAACTTACATCATTTAGAGAACACCCGGAATATATATGTATATATCTTTTTCTTGTGGAGTCATAAAATAATTTGGGTTGGGACTGCTGGAGGTTATCTAATCAAACACTCTGCTCAAAGCAGATTTAATGAGATCAAGTTGCTCAGGGAATCATCCACTCAGATCCCACAGAGTTTTGATTTCTATCCATAAATATTACTCAGAAATTTGGGAAAAAAAAAAAGATGTCTGCTGGTAGTAAGATGAGTTGTGGAAAAGAAACTGATGAAGTCACAGCATATGTACAGAGTAATCTGAAATCCTTGGTAAACTCAGGTGATACAGGTAATGTACATTTTATTATTAAGGGTATGGCCAAGCATTTGAGAAAAAAAAAAATAGAGAGAGATTTGTAATTATTCTTGTAGCTCTTTTCTTGTAAAGGTTTAGAAAGGAGCTACAGGAGTTACTTAAAATCTATCAAGTTGGAAAAGACAAATTAAAAAAGTTCTGCTTTTATTTTTAAGAGAAAGTAGTCACCTTGATAGGGAATCTACTTTCAAAAATAATGGTAGTGCAACAAGTTTTAGAACTAACAGTTGACACTAAATAGGTATGGCAGAGAAATGAGTTTTTCATTGCTACTTTTCTGAACACGGAACATAACTTACTAGGAGATAGATGTGGAATGTTTAACATGAAATCTTTACTCGAAGTTCAGAGTTAATTTGTAGAAGATTCATTGGGTGTAATTCTGTTGGCTTGTTCAAATTAGAAGTTCTGAATCTTTTCCTCCTTACTTAAACGTTTGTGATTATGAGTCATTACTTTCTGCCTTGTGGACAGAAAAGAAAATCTAGCTTTTTAATAATAGAACAAATAATTTTGAGGTTTCAGAGGTCTAATTTGGATGAAAATAATTTTTAGACCTTAAAACTGAGAAAAATGTAATCACCTTTTTTTTGTCAAGTTGATTTTAATACATCTGGAAAAATCTGTCTTTTATTTGAGAAAACATATTTCCCTTTCATTCCTGAATATAATCTTCTCTTTTTGCCACCAACTACTGAAGGAGCCACTGATAGTAAGTATTGAAGTAGGCTGTAAACCAGCTAGTGCTAGGCAGAAAAGTCAACCTCCTTTTAAGGAAAAAGGACATATTTTAGAAGAAGCAAATTCACTAACTGAATGGAAAAAAAAGTTCTGTTGTACTTCAAAGACAAACTCAGACCTGAATGCTTTTTATTCTAGCATGGTCTATAATCACAGAATCACAGAATCTATAAGGTTGGTAGGGACCTCTAGAGATTATCTGGTCCAACCTTCCCGCTCCAGCAGGCACACCTAGAGCAGGTGGCACAGGGTGGCATCCAGGCGAGTTTTGAAGACCTCCAGAGAAGGAGACT
>JAUBOD010000375.1:4239615-4252972 GCA_032353885.1 Nothura maculosa
ACCCCTAATCGGTACTGGTGCCTATAAGATCTGAATTTTGAAGAAAAATACTTTTACATTAATAAATCAAAGAGTAACTTAGTATTTTTCTCCAATTTTAACCATTATTTCTTTGATTAAGCTTTCAAATTCTTTAATTTCTTTGTTATTCCATCAGTCTTTCTTTCTCACCGATATCAACAATACTGTAATTCCCAATACTCACATATCAAACAATACTGTAATTCCTATTTGCAAATAAGCTAAAATAAAGATACACATTTTGTGATTATTAAGAAAAAGGGAGAAATTTGGTAGTGGTATTGGGAACCAGGAGTAAAATAAGACTTTTGTTTACTTAGTCGTATTTTTTACTTCACCTAAAGAACAAATGATAGAAAGTGAGAGATGGGGAAAAAAAAAACAACAACAAAAAAACCCTTTCAGTTGTGTTACTCCTTATTTGGAGTTCCATCTTGCTTTAAGATCATTTCAATTGTATGTTAAGCTTTTTTGTTGTTGTTAAATTTAAGATGTTGGCAACATTTTTCAGAAGGTAGATTTTGCTTTTCTGCAGCTGTGGTACGCTGTCGAGCGAGGCATAGAGTGGAGCAAAGAGTTGAAGTGCTGCTGACCGGCATAGTTCATGGAGCAAATGCTAATCCTGCTGGAAGAAATGCTGCGAGGGTCAATATAAATAAGGCAGCCAACATCCAAGATGAAGTTCAAGTCGCTTCTGGTAAGAGCAAATAGCTTAGATATTTATGGTACAGTTTCAGTAATATTAAAGTATGGTACAGATACTTTAACAAATGATGAGGCCTTGACAATAGATGAGGTTTAGAGAAATGCTGCTAGAAAAATTCCCTCAGCCCGTATATTTGTATGTTTACAATATACCTGGAGTTACTTAAAAGCATTTTTTTCTGTAAGGCTAGGACACACACCATTTCTCCTTTAAAAGAGTACAAAGCCTGCACAAAGTCTGCAGTTAGCAAAAATATGGCTGCGTAAGCATTCCAAGGAAAAATTTATCTGTAGGTTGTCCATATTTGAGAGATGCATTCCACTAACAGTCTAATACCTGCAGCAAAATGGATTGAAGGGGGCCCTGTTCAAATGAAGCAATAAAGCTTTATAGAAAGATAGCTTCCATTTAGTGTTAATCAGCTGAAAATCAATTTCTTCAGAGATGCACTTGCTTTTCTTATTGTACCTCTTCTTGAACAGCATAAGGTGTAAGTGACAATAAAAGAAACCTTATTACTGTGGAAGACCTGTTAAATTTGGTAATAAATATTTGTTAACAGCATCATTACTATAACAAATAATATACCGTTACATTTTAATCTGCACAAAGGATTGTGCCTTTAAAATTCACTTTTAAATGTGGGTGCAAAGACATCCGACTTGGTAAAAAATATATATATATCTCATTTTTAAGATTGTGCTGCATTACATGGGGCATCCTAATGTGCTTTTAATGTAGATTTAAATGAGGAGAAGGGACATACTCAAACTTTCTCAAGGATATAAAGCACTGTAAGGTGGTGAGAAATGAGTCTGCAGAAGTGGCTCTGATTGCACTCCATTACTTAGGCACTGAATGCAACAGCTACATAAATTAGCCTTTTGTTTTCTGTTTTATTTATGCCACTAGAGTCAGCTTCATCATCTGGTACACCAGGTGCTTTGCAGGAATGTACTGTTTCAGAAACTCCAGAAAGAGTACTTCATACAGCAAATTTGTAAAATGTAGATCAAGATACATTCTACCCTTCCTATAGGGCTGACTTCTATGCACCAACTCACTCCTCACCTCTACTGACCACCATGGTCTTATATCTGCAGTCCCTGTCCAGCTCTTCTAATGGCATTTTTGTACTACTTTTAGAAACAGTGCAGGATCTGAGAGTGGTCTGTCAGCTAGAGCCTTTATGGAATATACTTGCTGATCTATATAATCTGTGTAATTCCATAGTTAATCTATATATTTTCTCATATTGCAGTGTCAAAGTTATCATGTTTGGGCATGTTCTTGTTTTGTATTCTCATGATACATACAGTCATCAGACTGGTAAAATATTAAAAGATGAAAAGTGCTCAGTGTGCAATCTTGCCTCTTGGGAGAACTGTAAATGTGATCATACAGGTTTATTTGGTGTTTTAAGAACAACTTTGTATCCAAATACGTTGGTACCATTTTATTAATTGGAATAACTGGCCGAGCAGTTTATTAAGCTGTCACATAAGAGTTAACCGCCTTAAACATACCTGGGATATTTCCCTCTGAAATTGTGCCATCAGAATTGACAGGAGTAATGCGCATTCAGCAAGTTGAGGCAGCCTTTAAAAGACTTTCAGCTCACTGATGTATAGTGCTTGTTTTATTCATGGGAATGATATTTCATGTTTATTAACACTGGCTTCTGCACATTCTGCAGGACATTGATTTGGGACACTGCATTTTTTTCAGGCAAGGCATCTGGTAATGAAATGCTTGACACTGTAGGTACTAAGATCATTTATAAATCCAGTGCTTCTCAGGGTTGTCAGGGACATTGTAGTGTCATTATTAGATGAATTTAATGCCTGTTAGGAAGCAAATTTAATGGTGCTATCTGAGCATTCTGCAGCCTATTGGTAATAACATAAATAAAAGTATAAAGCTCTAAGATAACAGCTTGGCAAGCTGTTTTTCTTTTTTTTTTTCCTCTTCCAAAAGAGTGATTCATCAGAGTGTGTGTGATGTGTAGTAAGCAGTTTTTATATCCAAAGATAAATGACAATAATTACTGTCTGATCGGATTTAAACTACTACTGTGCTACAGTATTTAAATTATTTGGAGAAGAGTAAACCCCTGGGAAGTGAAAATCTTCAAGCATGTCCTTAACATGCAAATAATTGTTTAGTCCATTCCAGAACCTTTTGTTTGAAATAGAAAAGTTATTATAATTTCTTAAGAAAGGACAGTCTAAATACTGTATAGCTAAAATTACACAATTTCATAATCTGCTTTAATTCTAATGGGTAACTCTTAGCTGACAAGATGAAAAATACTGCATTGTAAAGGATTTCTGGAATGAAAATTAAAATATTTAAATAATTACAGTAGGTCTGGTGGATAATCACAGTTTTAATGTTATATGAAATATCAGGCTGAGCAAGCATTCCATTTTGTAAATTATCTTTGCATGGTAAACCAACAGAGATTTTTAAATGGTTTGTTCTTGATATTAAAAAAAGACAGAGCACTAGGATCATATTATTTCCTTTTCCTGAACTGCAATATGTGCAGACATTCTGATGAAAATTTTCAAATAGGATTTTATTTATTCAGCGATGATGTACTAGGTTAGCACTTGATCTTAATTTTCTAAAGTTATATCCAGGGCAGTAGGACAGTCAAGGGAAAAACAAACAACAGCGTAATTTTGGTCTCACAGGTAGCCATATGTCCTTCCTTGTATGCTGGCTGAAAAATAACAACAAATCCTGGAAAGGAGCCCTTGAATTATGAGCAAACAGAATTTGTGAGCACAAATCAGTGCTTATGTTTCTGTTTACAGGACAGTCACTCAGCATTTCTGTTTCTTTACCATTTTATAAAATGTAAAACTCTGCAAGCCTTAAAAATTCAAATCATCATCATGCAAAGTAGAATAAGTTTCTAACACCTATGCAAAATCATGCCCAATTAAAATATTCCTCATTACAGGAAGCCAGATCAATTATAAGCTAATCTGAAGTTATTTATTCACCTTCACACAATAACTCTAAAAATAAAATCAGAATTCAATTTTTCCGAACATTACTTTTCAGTATGATGTACACATGGAGAAGAAAAGATAAAAAAAAAAACTGTTTAGTTAACCCAACATATCCCTAAAGCTGGGATGCACGGACAGGTGCCTGTATTAAGTGTTAGTGGCTAAGGGAAACTTAGGTAATATAATCATTTATTGCAAGGATCCTTACTTTCATTGCAAGGATGACTTACTTTCATTAATATATTATTGCTCTGCTACCAAACTTCCATTTCTCTCATTTCTTTTTCACAAAATGGGGTGACAATGAAGCTTTCCCTCTGTAGCATGGATACAGTTTCCTACATCTATTTTTTGGCAAGATGTTTCAGAAAATCTTCTGGAAGTCTAAACTATAGCAACACTGTTCATGATGTGTTGGCTGTTCTTCTGCAATATAATATCACTTTGCAGTGATTGTCTGCATTAATTTGAGCTAAATTAGGATTTAGCCCATTAATTATGGGCCATCAACACAGCAGAAGCCCATGAAACATGAACTTTGTGGGTTTTCCAGAAGAACAAGGGATCAATCATTAGTCTTCTTGTCTAATTATCTCATTTGTATTTGTATGCTTTTCATCTTAAAAAAGCAAGCAGGAGGGACTATGAATCTACATTTGTGGTGTACAAAGTGCCTGACAGTCTCTATAGTAATAATTACATGCACACCTAGACTAATCTGCCCCAAATGTTTTTCTACTTCCAAGTTATTGCATTGTATTTTTGTGACTCTGCTTAATGCTAATTTCAATTTGACTTAGAATGGAATTTCTTTATCAATTCAATTATTTGCCTATATTGTCTCTGAATTCACACTGTTTCAATGTTGTTGTTAAAGGGAGTTATGCACTTTGGAGATTTCCCTCATC
Source organism: Nothura maculosa (assembly GCA_032353885.1). NCBI lineage: Eukaryota > Metazoa > Chordata > Aves > Tinamiformes > Tinamidae > Nothura > Nothura maculosa. Next base: position 4,244,274 of record JAUBOD010000375.1, read on the forward strand.
TCTCCCACATGGCTCATTGCCAAAATGAGCATGAGGCAAAAAGGGAAAACCCTTGTCATTATGGAGACGTTCTGTTTCGGTAAATGTAAGTGCATTGTGGCGGTAGTTCTGACACTCTTTGGAATAAGTTAATTTGAAGATATAGCTAGCAATTAAAATTATAAAGATAAATGACTGAATGTTTTATGGTGTAATATAATCACCACAGGACACGGAATCAAATTCTTTCCCTGAACTCCTGTTCTTTTCTTCCAGTTGCTTTGGGAAGACAGTAGTGGAACTGTAGAACTTTACTATACAAACTATGGTATAGACTTTCAATGTCTTTATTTGATTTGTACCTAACACAAAGAGATTTATTTTCCTTCTGTTCATTATAGATTATTTTTTTCCTATCAAAAACACTTCAAATTTTGGCTAGAGCCCAAGGAAATGAAATTTTAGGATCTGTGATGGCTAAATTTTTAGAATAATCATTTTTCATGGAATTACCTAAGGTCCTCCATTTTAGATTACTACATTGCGGCTTTGACTCTAAGTTTGTTTGTAGTAACTTAGTAGTAGTTTGCCATCCTCAAAAAGTCTTCAGTCCCAGGTGTTCTGAGAAGCCTATGGAAAACCTTGTCAGTATTCATGGTAAGTTCTTCTGCTTATTGGAGTTCAGGGGTTCAATACATGTAAAAGTGTGCCTCCTGATCCTCTGCAAAACACACAGCACTTACTACTGCTTTTCCCAGAGAAGAACTATTGTGCTGTTCTGTGTGACCAGAGATATTGCGAACTCAGGTCATCTTCCCTCTTCCACCTTGGAGGACTGCAATCCAACCCACCCCTGAGACTATTACTGTCTTATAGTAGAGGCATCAATATTCCCATGCATTCAAGCTGTTCTGCTTTACATGTAACTTTAAATTTAATCCACTGGATAAAAAAAAAAGAAAGCAATTAAACATGAGCAAAGTGATTAGGTGGTGTGTTCCAGTGGGGAAGACTATTTTGTGTATTAAAAAGACACAGTATATAAAAGTATGCCTTTCTAATTGACCTCAGGATAGTTTAGAAATCTCTCAGACATGCTTGCAAATTCTAGTAACAATACCAGAAATAATTTAGCTGCATCAGTAGAGCGTTTCATATGAATAAGCTCACATGTTTTGGTTAATATTCAATGGAAACTGGTCTTAACTAGTATGTGATAATCTGAGTAAAGATTATATCATAATGCACACAGCAGATTTGAAATAACATCATGAAAATATAAATAAATTTAAGTTGTTTTGATTTCAAAGACATGATTTAAGATGTAGATTCTTTCCAGCTCATTTAGAAGAACAATACATTTATACAAGCAGATAAGGAGCGCTTGATAGGGAAATTTCCCTTTTCTCTATATCTCTTTATTACATAGAAAAAGTACAGAAAATCCCTGCATCTGGCGACTGCATGTTTATATGACCTTTTCCATTATGCAGCATCTGCTTTTTGAATTTGCAAAGATACTGAACAACTGAGTGACTTTGAATATATAAACCAAGTTTTCAATAGACAAAAATCCATTTCTGCATGAGAAAATCCTCAGACTGAAGTTCTTTAGTCTACAGTCCTACAGACTTATTTGTCTAGTGATTTAGATAAAGATATGGGAAAGCAGCATAACTGAGGTTGACATCTTTGCCATCTACACATTTAAAAATATGCAGCTACTGTAAAAACCCTGAACTGCAGCACTTCCTGGGCCCTAAATCCTCATTTCATGTGGTGACCATGAAGCAAGATACATATACATATATAGATATAGCAAGTGAAATTGAATAGCATGCTTTTTGTATGTCCTCAAAAAATGAATTTAGGCCTATGTCACATCTCTCCTCTTAGTATCCTGCAAAAAATAGCACATTGTGTTTGAGAGGCAACCAGATTCTAATAAGTCTGGATAGTCTAATTTGCGAAAAGAAATTTCAGAATTAGAAAAATAATGTGTTAATCTGAAATACGCTAATTAAATTAAAATACTTCAAAACACTAATCCTCTAAATGAACTTCTAATGTAATTGCAAGTGAGGATTACCTCAATAGATCATATCATGGTTTCAGCTTCTGGAAATACTGTAATTGACACATTTGGAATATGTGGAAATATCTTTAAAATTGACAACAAAAAAACTTTTGCCACACATGAGCTGTGTTATTAAAATATTGTGAGATAAAATGTCTTATTTAAAAAATCTTGGATTTATTTGGGCCAGTTCTTCAGAATTTCAAAGGACAAACAGACTGCTGGATATAGGAAAATTTTAAACATCAATCATTATGTCTTGTTAAAAAAACAAAAATTGAAGCCTTGCTAAGAACTGCCTCTCTTCAATTAAATATCTTTGGATTTTTAATGGCAATCAACAGAAGTGTGCACTGTCTTGTTTGAGTCTAAGTGTGATCAGGAAAACCGATAATAGTTCTATTACAAGTAACAAGACAAAGCAGTCTCTTGTAAAGCTAATTTGAATTTATTTATTGTATCTCTATTAGTTCAGCAAAACTGGGTGTGCACTGGATAGACAAGGCTGATACACAAAGTTACACATCAGTCACATTTATAGGTGTGGTCAAAATGTACCAAAACCTGAACTGTGATAATAAATATAATTACATATAATTTTATATTATAATATATAATTATATAAATATAATTATAAATAAATATAAAAATAATAAATATAATCTACAATATTTGGCATTCCTGTACATAAAGTAATTACGAATTATATGTAGCCCTAATAAATAGTTCCGAAGGAACTTGAATATCTGTATCCATAATTGCTCATTTTTAGTAAGACAAATGGTGTTTGTGTGTTTCACAATATTTCAAGAATGCTGTGATCCACAGTGAAAAATATTTTATAATTATTTATAGCCCTAATAAGGAACTGTGAAGGAACCTAAATAGCTAATGATGGTCTAAACCTATTTGTCCTTCACATTGGTAAAATCACATCAATATAGCACCAAGTCACATTTTAGCCATCAAATTTCATTAATGTAAGTGGCATATTTCAAAATACGGAAAGGTTTTCCCTTGTCGAAGGACTGTACTTTCACAGAACATATACTGACAATGTTAGATGACAAGGAATAAGAGAAATTTCTGAAATAATTTTAATTAGTTTTATGAATGATTTTTGAAAAGAGAATGTGATTAAGCATAAAGTATGTAATTACGTTACAAAATTGCATACACGATAATTCAAATATTATTTGAACAACTAAGTGAGCTGAGGGATTGCATGTAAAAACATTGGTGCCTTTTAACCTCCTATAGGAGAAGAAAAAAAAGCATAAACATCACCTATGAGTTGTTATATCTTTCTAATATATCAACAAATGACAAAAAAGAAGCCTGAAAGCTGCGATACCTTTTTTTTGGTGGGGGAGGATGGGAGCAACATCCGTCACACTATCATATGGAAAGACTGAAAAAGAAAGTTAGTGATTTTGTCACAACTGCAAAAATCTTATGGCCTTTCTGTAAATAACTTGCTGCTATAAAAGGAACCTAAGGAATATGCTTGCATTCAAAGTGGGCCTTCTGTATGACCAATATCATTTTAAAGTCAGTAATGTAGTGTATTTCATGCATTAAAATATTGAGACATCATGGTGAAACCAGTGGAAAAAATGTGAAGAGGTTAATAATTTTTTTTGATTAAGCATTTATGTGAATTATCACACACTGAATTGTTAGATAAAAGAGGTCTTGTCTTGCCACCTATTTCAGGGAGCAACATTCAAGAGCCAAATTAGTCCAGATATCTTGGGAAAAAAATAATGCCTGTTTGAATTGTGACTGCATCATAACATAGATTCCTGAAGAAGCTGGTTTAGGGTTGCTTTTGGCCAGGTGTATGCAAACATTTATAGCTGGAAGAATATCTTTCCTTCTTTGCAGACTTGCTCTCATTAAAAAACAGTAATCTTGCAAGAGTATCTATCATCCTGTCTGGCTCAGTGTGATGAGGTATAGATATGCTGAAAGCTCTCTAGGATGCCCTGCATACCTTGAGCAAATTCAAGCTTTTGGTCTTTTAAGACCATTGTGGAAAACCTGGTCCCTGTTCTATAGTGGAAAGAGAAAGCTCAGCCCAAGTTCTATAAGTGGCGAGAAGATAGTTTACTGGAAAAGAGCTATGTCGCATCACAGTATATCTGCTTTTATAACTTGAGTCATCACAAAACCTTGGAACAGGCTGCCCAGGGAGGTGGTGGTGTCACCATCCCTGGCAGTGTCCAAGAAAAGTATAGATGAGGTGCTTAGGGACATGGTTTAATAGGTATAGTGTTGAGAGGCTTACAGTTGGACTCAATGATCTCAAAGGCCTTTTCCAACCATTATGATTCTATTAAAGATATATCTATATTACTATATTACTATATTGTATATATCTATATATTTATATTACTGTTAAAATACTGACACTTGATTTCTGTGCCACTGTAAAACCTATGTGAAAAACGTGTACTTGAAACACTTTCTTTTGACCTATAGAGCTAGGCTCCACAAATTTTTTTCCATGATTCCTATGCTTTATCATAATCTTCTGCTCTCGTATACAGAAAATGAAATCCCTTGAGATCATCCAGAGTTCCTTCTCTGCTGCACCCTGAGAGGAATGGGAAGTTTCTCTTCCACAGCAGAGGAGCAGAGGGCTGCCAGTCTTAGCTCTCTGCAGTGCTTCTTCACATCCTTTATATTCAGGTCCAGTCTTCTCTATGGAAGCTAGTCAACTCTGATTTTGCTTGGAAAAACATTTTCAGAAGTGTTGACCTTGCTGCACCAGTTACACACAGTAATGCCGCTTGTGGTCTTCAGATTACATCAATCAAATGCCTAGTTAGTTGGGATAAACCTACACCAACTAGCCAAGTACAGTAACTTTTATATTTTCTAAATTATGGCATTATGTTCCGTACTGGAATCAGTAACTTAAAAGTTCAAAATATTGTGCTCAGAATTCCATTTTGTGATCAGTGAGTATAGTAACAGCTATAGGAGAACACTTTCATATCCATTAATTTCTTTGTGTTTGAGGTAGTTTGATGTCTGGCATTTAACAAAGTATATGGTGTTATTGTTGCTGATATCTTACAGTGTGTTGCATGCAGCAGTTTTGTATCAATATGAAGAACTTTAGTGAAATGTCATATTCAGTTACAAACAGATCTTTTGGTGTCCTTGTCCTCTTATTCTGCCACTATTAGCCTGGAGTGTAATGATATTTAAAAGTGAGAAGTAAATATTTACTTCTCAAATGAGATTCAATTCTCAATGCCTGGAAGATACTGTCTACTGAAAAGTTATTAAGTTCTTCCCCATCAAGCCTCCTTCTATTTTTCTCCTTTAATCTTGCTATTCACTTGATCAAAAAAAAAAATTGAAACCAATTAATCCACTTTTACTTATTTATATTTCATGTTATTTTTTAATCTAAGTCATTTATTCTTTCCATTTCAGCTTTCTCTCTTAAGTCATAGCTGCATGCTTTATGCTTAATGCTTGCTTTCCCCTCCCTACTCAGTTCAAATAGTGTGTGTATGGGGCCTGTGTGGATGTGTGTGAAGGCTCGTGGAAGACAGTGGAGGACAGTAGAGAAGCAGGACAAGGATGAGTATCACACCGGAGTTTGAATGGGGTTCTGACAAACTCCATATTTTCTGAGGTTTGGAATGGCAAAATTAGATGCCACACATGTGGCAGATATGATTGGATGAATTTTGGACCTATGGTTTCTTTTTTTACTTGCTTTTAGAGGCTATTGTTGAAGAGGGGCATAAGTCTGTGTTTACAACCAGTGGAGGAGCCAGGGCAGCAACTGGTACTTTATCTTAGAGAATTAGAGGGACAGGGATAAATAAACAGTTGAGCGAGTGCAATATGTTTACATTTAGCAGCAGATAGAGTAATTTCTTGGCTTTTGAAAAGCTTGAAGCTGCAAGCACCTCTGCTGACCTCCTTTGTTGAATGACTGCAAGTGAGATTGTGACTGGCTGAGTAAGGAAAGCCACTTGAATGAATTTGCTCTTTATCTGTTCTGTTGCATCTATTCAGAGTAAGAAAAGCCTCTGTAATGAGGACAAGGATTTGTGCAGTCTGAACCTCTTTCTATCACTGCTTCTATTCCCTCCCATGTTCACTGGAAATTGGAGACAACGTGAAGGATGGCAGCATAACTCAGCACAGGCCTCTCCCCTGCTGTTTCTAGTCTCCAAACATGTTGCAGGTCAAGTGAAATTAGCGGAGGGCTCACATGGCTACATCTCATTTGGGGATCCACAAAAAGGCCACAGCCTCACAGGCTTCTTTTCATTAGATTTTTATCGTCAAAAAAGCTCGTTGTTTAATGAGCTAGTCTTCAGTGAGGTAAAACGCTTATTCACTGTTCAGAAATATGAGGGGAGCACAAAACTTCTCTAATGACAGTGTGAAGCTCTTTTCCAGGTCAGATACATGCAGCAGGCCTTTCACAATGCCATTTATAGACTTTAGGCCCATCACTGTCTTTGCAATTAGCTCTTAGTAGGTTAACTTGGCTGCTGAGAATTCAGGTATATTCCTGAGTGACTCATTGTATAAACCAGTTTGGCTGGTCTTTTAAATTTAGATGTATGGCATCTCTTAATTAGCTTTTCAGTAATCCCTAGCAGTCACAAAAATTTACATTTTTCTACATTGTCTGCTCATAATGTAAAAACCTTGAATTTTTCACGCTTATGAGTCAAAAAGTAAACAAAACAAAATTGATCTATGACCTTTCATCTTCTTACAGGCTATTAAAGCACAAAAAATCCTCAGCACTTTAATTCTAGTGCTTTTTGAGAAGTAGCCTTGCTAACACTTGAGAATAAATGACAGCCATATACAAAAGTACATAACTCAAAACTCTTGTTGTGAGACAAGCTTTCAACTATAGATGCTTCAGTAATTATTATAAATCTGCATGCATAAATGTTGCTTAGATGCATAGTAACTTTTGAAAGTCTTTAGTTACAGAAAGGAAAACACCATAAAAATTGAGATTCATAGCCTTTTGGAATAAGAAATAACTAATGCTTTGCAAAATTAATCTTGCAAAGCCATATTCTTAATTCATATCTTAAATAATGTATAATATTCTTGAGAAATATAAAGAAGCAATTCTTTTAGAATTGAACATTGTTCCATTGGTAAGTATCATGTTATATCCCATTATTTGGATTGATAAGTATGTGTATTTTTAGACTAGTGTGAACTGGTTAGAACTATTGCACCTGCTCTGTTTTCAGAGCAGAGGCAGATTAATTGGGATGGACTTGGGTATCTACATATCTATTCTAGAGTTTGCATTAGATAAAATAACAAATGTATCTACACTAAACTGGTTATTTTGAAAACAAAACTAGTTCTTGGCTGGTATACAAATTGTTAGGCTAACGGTTCAAGTCATATGGACCTATATGGACCAAGTCATAGTCATATTGGAGATGTAAAGGTGAGGGGCAGCCTTGGCTGCAGTGATGATGAGTTGGTGGAGTTCAGAATCCAACGAGGAGGAGGCAGGGCAGTAAGTAGCCTTGCTACCCTGGACTTCAGGAGGGCTAACTTTAGCCTCTTCAGAGACTTGCTTGGAAAGATCCCATGGGCTAGGGCTGTAGAAGGAAGAGGAGCCCAGGAGAGCTGGTTAGTTTTCAAGCAGCATTTCCTCCATGCCCAGCCACAGTGCATCCCTGTACGTAAGAAGTCAGGCAGAGGGGGCAGGAGACCTGTGTGGATAAGAAGGGAGCTCCTGACAAAACTCCAGCAGAAGAAAGCAATATTTGGAAGATCCTTGGGAGATCCTTGGGAATTTGGAAGATCCTTGGGAGAAATACAGGAAGGTTGTCAGGGAATACAGGGATGCTACAAGGAAAGCTAAGGCTCAACTGGAATTACATATGGCAAGGGATGTTAAGAGTAACAAGAAGAACTTCTTCAAATATACTAACAACAAAAGGAAGCTCAGGGAAAACGTGGGTCCACTAGTGAATGGGGTAGGTACCCTGGTTATGAAAAACACGGAGGAAGCAGAGCTGCTGAATGCTGCCTTTGCTTCTGTGTTTGTCAGGGGCAGCCCTCTAGAATCCCAGGCCCTGGGGGCAGGAGAAGAGAGCTGGAGAGAGGAAGACTTGCCCTGGATAGAGGGAGAGTGGGTCAGAGAGCATCTACGGAAACTTGACCCCCACAAATGCATGGGCTGCACCCCAGAGTGTTGCGGAAACTGGCAGATGTCATAGCCAAGCTGCTCGCCATCATCTTCAGAAGGTCCTGGAGAACGGAGGAGGTGCCAGAGGACAGGAAGAAAGCCAACAACACTCCATTCTTCACAAAAGGCAAGAAGGAGGATCCAGGAAACTAAAGGCTGGGGCCTCCATCCCCAGAAAAGTGATGGAACAGCTCATCCTGACTGCTTTCTCCAGACATGTGGAGGAGAAGAAGGTGCTCAGGAGTAGCCAGCATGGATTCATCAAGGGGAAATCATGCTTAACGAACCTGATCACCTTCTATGATGGAGTGGTGGATAGATCAGGGCAGAGTGGTGGATGTTGTCTATCTGTCTATCTGGACTTCAGCAAGGCTTTTGACACTGTCCCTCACAGCATCCTCCTGGGCAAGCTACGAAGGTGTGGGATTG
>JAUBOD010000375.1:4263908-4281200 GCA_032353885.1 Nothura maculosa
TCTATAAATACCTCAAGGGAGGCAGTGAGGAGGATGGAGTTGGCCTCTTTTCAGTGGTGGACAGCGATAGGACTAGAAGAAGTGGCTGCAAGTGAGGCAGCCAAAGTTCCACAGGAACTTAAGGAAGCATTTCCTCACTGTGAGGGTGATGGAGCACTGGAACAGGCGCCCAAAGCAGTTGTGGAGTCTCCTTCTTTGGAGATCTTTAAAACCCGCCTTTATGCAGCCCTGTGCCATGTGCTCTAGGTGACCCTGCGTGTGCAGGGAGTTGGACTAGATGACCTCTGAGGTCCCTTCCAACCTTACGCATTCTATGATTCTATGATTCTCTGAATTTCAGTTTTCCTTATTTGGACATAGCTCCTACTTCAAGGAACAATTTATGTCAAGTAACTTACTTCGCTCTTCTGCTTAGAACTGCTAGAAAGGAGGGGAAGGGAAGGGAAGGAAAAGGAAATGAAGGGGAAAGAATTTCTATGATGAGTAAACACACACACATATATATATGTCAACTCATCACAGAAATAAATACAATAGAGCTTGTATCTTTTCTCAGTGTTGTCTAGAGAAATGTTTATTTTGTTTTAAAGGACTTAAGTAGTTTTTTCATCTAATTTCTCTCTGAAACAAGTTAATGTAATAGGAATTTTCTCTGACTTGGCAAATGAGAGTATCTTGCGTAAACAATTATAGATGAGCTTTCTAATAGTTTCATTTTAAACTGCCTTGACCACCACTCTTGTGTGTTCTCTAACCGTCTTGAGAATCCTTTCTGGTATTTGATAAAAAAGGTGCTGTTGCATCCCAATCTGCTAAGATGCAGTTTTTGCATCAATATTGTCCTTATTAGTTTGTGTCTTCCATGTATGTAGCCTCTCCCATTTCATGTAGCCTTTTGTCATTAGATCTGATGTCTGCATCATGCTGTTACATGTCTCTTAATGACACAATTTATTAGCAGATGTCATTCCTGATTAACTAGATACTTTTCATACTTAACAGAAAATAGACTTAACACAGGAGAAAAGAATGAACTATCTCACATTTCTCAAATTCAATAGAGCAGCTACATTAGAAACAGAGGACCTGTGTTCCTGTTCCTAGCCCAGGTCAGAACCAAGCATTAAGGAGAACACTACTCTGACACTTGATCATCAAGTCTAGTGTTTTGCACCCCTTGCCTGTCATGTGTAGGTAGGTAGTAGGTATGCTAAAACTGAGCAGTTGAGCTCACAGTTGAGCAGGCTTTACTGGAAAAGAAGATATGAATACTCAGGGTGTAGATGGCAAGAAGAAGAAACTCAGGACATAACAAGTTTGGAGTCTATAGCTGTGTAAACTTAGCTGCCTTGATGTCGCAGAGCTTGAAATATAACTTTAGATGTTCAGTACTTTTGACCACCTTGATGACACCTCAAAGAATCTCATTCTTTGAGACACCTTTTTTTTTTTTGTACCAGGCTTGTTTGTTTCTACACACCTGTAATCATTTTCATGATTTTTTCATGAGAGTATTTTGAAGTTAAGAAAACTTTTCTTGAGAATGTATGCAAAAGGAGAGCTATTTTTAAATAACATAACACAGACTCAACATACCAACCACCGTGGAACATTTGCCCAGAAAATGTGGGACATCTCCATAGAGATATGAATAGTCATAAAATATTAAATTACACTTCTTTAGATTTTCTTTGAAAAGCAGTATTAGTGCTGCTGTGACAACCCATGAATACACAGACTTGAGCATTTTTCTTCTGAGTTGCTGCAAATTTTTCATTCTTCAAGTTTTATTAGCTAAATATGTAGCTCTAAGCATGATACTTGCTCTTCTGTACTATGGCAGAGTGTTACAGGATTTTTTTGACAACAATATCATGCTTCAATTTCTTTTGTTCTCTTTCTGTATATTTATAATTTAGTTAATGTTCATATATTAAAAATAAACACAACATACAGAACGAGTAGTCAGTTTGCAAACAAGTGGATTAGACAAGTAAGAAGGAAATAAAAGCCTGAAAGTGGCAAAGGTTGCTCAGAGGGGTTGGATGCTGAAGAATTACAGAACTGAAAGTGCAGGACTTGGGTATAAGCTAGATGTGAGAAGAGAAAGAGTTAAATATGAGTCCAGGTGGTAATGGAGATATCCTCTGCAACATGTGAAAGGACTGAAAGAATGCTTGACTGCCAAGTATATAATGCATACTTTCAGGCTGGGAATATTTTTATGACAAGGAGACATAAGCAACTCTGATAGGTAGGCTTCATTTTGGGATTGGCCAAAAGTATTTTGTGTTTCTCTTGTCTAGTCCTCAGCCAGTTTTTACTGTGCACTTCTTTTAGTTGCACAGTTACTGCCATGAAATTGGCTATTAAACCAAGTTCTTCAGTATCTGTAACAAAAGTTTTTTTGAAGCCCAAGACATAGAGTATCTGTAGAGGTAGGTAATATTTTCTGTTGCTGTATTTTAGTGTTTGTTTATAGAACAGAAACCTTTGGAAAAGAGAGATAGAAAACCAGGATTTCTCATGTTCTTTTCAAAGCTTTCAGAACCATTCTAGTAATCATTCTAGTTACCACTCCAGTTATACTCCCTTGGATTGCAAAATCCATTGTGTAAAGCTTAATAAAGTGGGTGACTTGACCACCCATTTTTACTTGATTAGAGATTAGGAAAGTGAAGGTTTCTAAAGAGGAAAGGAGGATTTTCAGTCTGACATGGAGTTTATTTCTATCAGTATTATTAAAATGACTATTTTTCACTAGCAAAACATAATTTCAACTGTCTTTACAAATCAAGTAAGGTAATTCTACCTTTTCTACTTTTTTCTTTTTTGAGTGGAAAATGCTATCATTATTCTGTAATGATTATAATATTAATATCAATTCATATTCATATTTATGTTGGAAGACCTGTGTCCAGTTGTTTGTATGTAAAGATTATAAATAGATATGAATAAATATAAATAATGGCTAGTAGATAGCAATGCTATTATTGTTCTGTAAGCATTCCATAGGCTGCCAGGTTTCCTGATCTACCTGCTGTGGTGGCATAAATGTTTGACCGTAGATAGATTAGTATTAAGCTACTGTAAGAGGCATAATATCCTCCCATGGTTTTCTTTTTTTGTAGGTATCCAGAGCCATTCACCGCATATTTCCTGACAGGCAGCGATCCTGCATTTGCTGTAGTGCCACAAGCTGGAGAACTTCTCCCCATCGGTACTGTTGGAACCAGTATAATGGTGATATTCAAACCAAGAATGTATGGCAGGAAGCACAGAGCAACACTTGTAATTCAAGTGAGTCTTTTTAAACACAGCAGAATACCTTCAGGAGAGGAAGGAAAAACATGTAAACACCCCACTGATTGTTTTATTACTTTTTACTATAAACAAGAATGAAGTTAAATAATGAAAATTAACTTGTGGTAAGCTCAGAAAATATTACATTTTAACTTCTTCATATTTGTTCTCCCTTCAACTGGAAATAGGTACGCATATTGGTACCTGTGCCCCAACTATATGCACAATATGTCAGATAGTTTTTTTGTAGAAAGACAAAATAATAATGTTAAGAAAGAGTGAGAAAATATGTGTAATTGAGTATGTGAGGCCTTAAGGTATTGATTATACTTGTTTATACCTTATTGCATCATAGGAAATAGAAGCTAGATACTAAACAATAGAAGTCAGAATCTTGGAACTCAAATCTAGGAATAGCTCCTTAAAAACAAGCTTCAAAATAAACAGTAAGAAATTTTAATTAAGCAACTTCTACAAAACTGAAGGTTAGGAAAAATGTTAGCATCTGAAGACTAGAGGAGGACTGAATTCCTAGAGGAGTAAATATTTTTTTTTATTACTACAGGAATGGATTTTCAGAAGTGCTTGAAGTCATTCTTAAAAGAGAAACACTTTATCCAAAATAAATAGTAGGATTAAGCACCTCCCACTCTTGCCAGATGTTGGCTTCTACTTCGAACTTACTGTATGCTGGCAGTTTATAGACTATTGTATTAGAAGTGGAATAGTAATATTCATTAAGAAAATAAGATGGTCAAAATAGAATTGCTAAAAAAGCAATGGCTGAACTCTTTTTTCCCTCTATATGTGACAACTTGTATAATACATAAGAAATCTGAATTCTAGAAAACCTCATAATTGTTTTGTTTTACTTGATTAGAAATTTGATTAGTTCATTCTTTTTACATAGCCTGCAGGGATAGTTTTCTCTTTCATTTGAAAAAGAAAATAACTGAGTGAATTTATCCTGTGCTATTTTATGTATCTTTGATAATAATATTTAGATGATATTCTGTGACGCATTTACAGATTTCAGAAAATTCGAATGTAGTTTTGGACGTCTCACATTGTGAAGAACAATACACATAAACTGTGATTGCTAACAAAGAGATTTACCCAAAAAAAATTTTCTGGAATGTGATAAGCACATGTTCAAAGATTATCATTAGCTTTCTACAAAGTCAGTCTGTAATGCTTTTTTTTTTTTTTGAATTTGTCAGTATAGAAGATGTGCGTTGAGTAATTGGCCTTTTATCTTACATCTACTTACATCTCAGCCTCAGGTTATGATCTAGACAGATGGCTCTTTACATTTCCACCTGTGGTTCTATGTATGATTGCAGTGGCTCATTCAAATGTACTACCCCTGTGGATCACATCTTAGCCAATCTACTTCTGGATATTCAAAAATATATTGAAGACTCTTAGTGCTTTTCAATTCAGTATTTATTTTGCAAACCAGTAATGCGCCATCATAATATGGTAGGGATCTTCTGAACATCCTTACTCTGTTTGAAATATTCAGATGTTTTGATGCTTTAATAAAACATATTTTGTCTTTCCTCTTATTGATAATCATTTTGTGTACACCAAACTTCCTCCTTTCTTCTATATAAAACCTTCCATTCATGTAGTTCTAATATAAGCTGAACATCTGTGAATGCTGGTAATTCTGCTGCTGTGCTATCAACATCTACCTGAAATAAGACTTGATAACATGTTGAGATACTCATTTCTTCTGTTTGCCTTCTGTTAGGCAAAATCATTTGTATTGCTGAGCCTGACGGAAACAGATTTAACAGGATGGTATGAACTATATAAAATCACTCTTATTAGGTCAGTAGTAATGAAGGTGAAATGCAACTAGTGTTGCACCTAGCATTGTAGATCCTCTATTGCATACATTCTTTCCAGCTAGTATATTGGCCAAGGCTTTGAGCTACTTTTAGAAGCAATGAGGAAGCATCTGTTTTTTTTCTTTCTTTTTTTCAGAATTGCCTCTTTTCTGCTGCTGCTGTAATAAAAGACTATAGCACTCTTGCAGTAAACTTTCTTTTGCATTTCTGAGTGGAAAGCTACAGTCTTAACACTACCGTATTTTTATTATTAAATCTATGAATAGAGAGTAGCAGAACTGTCATTTTTGTGTGCTTCAATGAACTGTAATAATTAGGCTGTAAAGGACCAGAGATGACAGTGTAAGTTCTTTCTCAATTTTATTTTGGTCATTACAATTGTGTTGTAAAATGAAATAGGAGGTTGGGAATAGGGAGAAAGATCTTACAGTCATTTTTTCTCATTTGTTGAAAATATTAAAGGAAAATATCCCACATGCATTTTTTTTCTTTTAGTTACCCAAATGATAAACTCATTTTATTAACTGAATGTCTGTGTGTGTGTGTATATATATATACATTCAGTTATATATATAATTTATATATATATTTTATATATATATAGTATATATGTATATATAAAAACTGAAATAGCATTCCTTCATTTGTATTTTATGAACACAAGTCATGTACTTGATTGGATATTTTGTGGGTTCTTTATGAATTTAATAATCAGTAATACTTATAGTAGATTTTATTGATGTCAAGAAACCTTAATTACTTTGCTGAAGCAATTCAGTACTCTTTAACCACTATTAAACTTTTGTTCCCAGTCAACTACATATCAAAATAATTCAAGTTTGACAATAGCTGTAAGAACTTAATTCTGTAAATGTATCATGGAACTTGACTTCAAGAATTTCTGTAGAACAAAGAATATATAATAAGAACATATAATAAAAAGCCAGTAAAGAAAACAATCATGGATGTGTCTGTAGCCACGAAAGAGAATATTATAATCAAAACAGCAAGAAGACAATGACATATTCGCATAAACAACATTTTAAATAGATATTCCACAATGAAAATTCAACGCTTATTATAGCTTTCATAAACAGTACCGTTTAAAAAAAAAAAAAAAAAAGTGTTGCCACTAATGATAATGCAGTAAAGAGAGCAAGTTTCTTAAATAAGACTTACAGTAGTGTGTGGAGTAAAAGAACTTCATCAAGCTGACATTTCAGGCCATTTCACACCTAGGTTATGATGTACTGCTAAACTAAAAAAATGGAAAAGTAGCTGAGTTTTGGATCAAAGAGGTACAGTAAAGGAAAGCCAGGAAATACTGTTAAGGCTTCCTGAAGCAGGAGTTGCTATCAAGCACAAGACAGAGCAGCCAGAGGGCTGGCATCTCCTAGGGAAAGGGCATGATTGGGTTGGTTTAAGAGTTGTTTTGCTGTTCTAAATTGCACAACCCTTACACTGGGCTGAATTCAGCTAGAGACCTGAGCAATTACCTTGTAGTTCATTATTACAAAGACTTCTGAGATTTTCTAAAGCAGAAAGAAAACAAAATAACGCTTAAATGATAGAACAGATGTCAGAGTAAACCAGATTGCAGGTAACATTATCAAGCCAGAAGTCCAGCTTCTGCACTTTTATTACTGAATAATCACTAACTTAGCCCATGGAAGATAACATATCAACGCCATTTGTCATGCTGTTCTGGAAATAAATTATGCAGTGGGCCAGCCACAGTTGCTGGGTAGGGCTTCCTTATGCAGTGTATGCAAAACTACAAATCTTAAGAGAAAATTGTAATGTTAGGTGTGCAGTAGCTTGATGAAGATACATTGTGTATTGCTCTTTATAGATTTGTTACTTACCACTTCTTAAGGTTATTCTAAATTTTATCAGTTAAATAGAACGAATAGAAAAAGAATGTAAGATAATAAGATAACTGAAATACTTTCACATTAAGAAAGAAATCACCAATGTCCCTCATTGTTGGTTGAAGTTGATCTGAATTTTATAATTATAAAGAAAAAACTAACAAGTTGACTATAGATAGTGAATATAGCACATCTACTATTATCATCAACAGACTTTGTCTGTAGGATCAATACCAAAATGTTTTTTTTTTGTCACAGGCTTACAAAAAGTTTATTTTTCCTATTGGTACTATAGTGCTTACAAGGCTGGTTCCAGAATGAGAAACATTGCTCTCAGAGGGTATTCAGATCATCTCTAGTGCTGAAGAAATGAAGGATATTGATTGAAATGCCTCTAAGCAATGCTCTGAAACTTTTAACTTCAGAAGTAAATTAAACTATCTTTAATCCTATCTGGAAACATAAAAAACAAAACAACAACAAAAAGAACAACCAAAAATTAGTCATCTTCATTAAAGCTTATTCTTCTTCTGAATTAGAAATGTGAAGGCCAGATCATTGATGAACTACACAGATCCCAACTTCCATTTCCAATATTTGAAAAAAAGAGGACAGACTTGTTCAAAGGCACCTTCAGACTATCCTGTCAGGTTTCATCACTCTTTTACCCTTTGAAATCCTGAAATAAAGTGTTGGTGACCATTTTACAGGATGGCTCATTACTCCAGTTTTAAGATTATCAAATTTTATGTCAGGAATGGCTCAAGTTAGCGAAAAAAAGATGATTTTGCACCATGTTTTAATATCAAAAATCATTAGGACAGCTGTAAGTGATGAGAGAGAAGATAGGAGATGAAAGAAAAGCAGGCTTATTATATTATAGACTAAGGTCATACCCAAAAGACACTCTGCCTTCCTCTGCTGCAAACCTTTGTGGTCAGAATCGTCTTCCTAAGTGCCCTATCTTTCAAGTTAAATTTTTCAAAGAGAGCATCTCCTGAAGAAGCTTTCAAAAACCATTTATTTCAGAGGAAGTCCGATAAGGCTTCAGTTCAGACTCATATTATCACCCCCAGATCTTTTTTATGACCAGCTTAAGCAGGATGGTTTTTTTTTCATATACTTTCCTCTTTATCTCACCTTTTGATAAATGCAGATGCTTCTTTGTCCTCCCAATGTTCAAGTGGACACTACTCTATGACATTACTAATAATTTTGGATTCAGAGAGAAGTTAATTCTCTGTTGCCCCATTCTTCAATATTATTTTCTATTCTTCTGGTCTCTCAAAAGTAACACTGTTCAGGAAATCATTTCAAAGGACAAAGGGAGGATAGGAAGTTGTTTTTACAAGCCAAGTGAGGACCAGGTGGATTAATTCCATTGAATTCTCCAGAGTTATCTTTTTACTTTATTTTTTCAAGAGTTCTCCTTGCCAATACATAGAAGTCGATGATTCTTTATAGGCTTGTCTAGGACACACTATAAGTCTTTGCAAATAGTGATTTTTCTGTCTCTGTTTGGGGGCTCTACTACAGAACTGCATGGATATAACTGGTGCAGGCTCTGATAAATATTAGCTCATCAAACACATCAGTGACAGAAATTTTATTTCCAGTGTTTTCTGATCCCAAGAGTTGAAACATCTGACAGCAGTGTAATGTGAGGAAACTTGAGACCTCATATTTAAAAAATTGCTATTTTTTTTCTTTCCTGAATTCTCCTTAAATTCATGTATAGATTTGGTTCTTCTGGATCTAGCAGTCCACCTTTTTAGAAGATTGTTCTGCCAACCAAGAAGACAAGGAAGACAACCAAGGTTGTTGTTCTTGTAGTATGTTTGCCTTTGAAAAATAAGAACTATGTAAGACTGGGACAATAATGAAAGAGAAAGGCAAGGAATTATAGATATCAATTTTTGATTATTTCTTAGAGTATTTTCCAATATACTGTTTTACTAAATGCATTAAACAGGGAAAACTGTTAGGAAAAAAATGGAGGAGAAGAGTTGGGAATCTGTAGAGGCTGTGTCATTAACAGGTAAATCCTAGCTACTAATTGTTGGCTTAACCTGCTCT
The DNA here is from genome assembly GCA_032353885.1 of Nothura maculosa. NCBI lineage: Eukaryota > Metazoa > Chordata > Aves > Tinamiformes > Tinamidae > Nothura > Nothura maculosa. Next base: position 4,273,015 of record JAUBOD010000375.1, read on the forward strand.
GCACTTCATGATGATTCAGGAAAGCAACACAGAAACACTCATTAGCACTGGAAGCTAATAACATAAGATCCCTGCCAAATGATATTATTTATTAGAGATAATTCAGCTTGGTGTTATCCCTTTATTCATTTATGACATTCATGCAAAATAGAAGTAAAACAATTCTCAAATAAAAATACACATTATAATACAGTTAATAATATGAAATCTTGTGATAACTTTAGCAAAGAGAGTATTGAGGTCATAGAAGTGTTGTATTTATTGCAAGTCTCACATTAGAAAAAGAAATTTGGAGCTAACTTTAACAGTGGAAACCTTATAACATTGTTGTACCTCAACAATGTTATTGCACCTTAAATTAATCATAAGGGACAAAAATACAGAAAGAAACTCTTCAGTAGGTCACATAAAAAGTTAAGTGTAATTTCATATTGTATGTACTGTTCATCATAGGCCATTATTTTCTTGCCATCACTGCAATACAAATTAAGGATCAGGGAATACTGGATGCAGTACCTGCAGTTTTAGGGTTGGATAGGGGAAAATCCCTTATTTTTGGAATTAATGAAAATTATATTTTGATATTCCTGAGTTAACAGTGTTTGGATGAAAACTGCAATATTGTTTATCCTAAAGTTGCCCTCAACGTTTAACTCTACCCTCCCTAACACAGATTTCTATAGAAATTAATAAGTGTATATCTGAGTAGCACTACCAACCTGTAGTGAATATGCATGGATGATCTGTGTCCTATAAATTAATCTAAATTAATGCTATGAATCAAGAGCCATCTGTTAGTATGAGGTGAATATCAAAAGTGTTTCTCATATAAATTATTTGGTGACTGTTACCAGTATTTACTGAGTAAATTATTTCATGAACATTATTCAATCATCTAACTTGTGGTTATTTGTAAAAAGTATCATTTCCAAAAAATGGCATTTGTCTTGTTTTTGAAATCTTTAAAATAGTCCTCTGAATGATTAGCTCTGCAGATGGCCATTACACTCATCAGGTGAGCCAAGTTAGTACTCTTTTCACACTTCAGTTAGATTGTAGTCATCAGGACTTTCTAGGCATTAATAACAAAGTCATGCATTTCAAACAGAAATCCTTCTTCTGATATTTGAGGACAACCAGGCCATGGTCCAATCTTTCTTCTCTATCTCCTATTTAATAATATATGAGGAATAGATTAGTATTTTATATGCATATATATTAATAGCATTGATCTTTATAAAAAGTACTTGAGGTAATTGCTAAGATCTAATTCACAATCATTCAATACTGATGAAAGAACGTTTCATAGCCCATTTAGTGCTTTCATTAATAAAATAGCTGTAAACCTAAAACTGATCAACAAAGCCTGCACTTAGTATATACTGTGTGTTCTTTGTACATAGCCATATACTAGAACATTTCACATAGCATGTAAATCATCATATTTTATAAACTTCTGAGACTGACGACATACTACTACAGCATCCTATTTAAACAACTCATTTTTAATGTGATTCTGTGATTTAGTTTATAAATGTTTATAAGTTAGTTGAAAATAGTTAAAGGTATGTTTTGTATTGCTGTCTGCAAGTACAGTTTGACATCCTATAGATCGTTAAGGTTGCAAAGGACCTTTAGAGATGACCTAGTCCAACCCCTCTGCACATGCAGGATCACCTAGAGCATGTACACAGGGCTGTGTCCAAGTGGGTTTGGAAGTTCTCCAGAAAAGGAGAATCCACAGCCTCTCTTGACAACGTGAGGACTCAGGACTATGTCACTCTCACTGTTTCCTTAAGTTCCTGTTCAACTTTTGGTGCTTCAGTTTGTGGCTGTTTCCTTTTCTTCTATCAGTAGCCACTGCTGAAAAGAGACCAGTCCCTCCTCCTCACTCCCTCCCTTGAGATATTTATAGACACCTAGGAGCTTCCAGCCTCAGCCTTCTCTAGGCTGAACAGGCCCAGCTCTCAGTCTTGACTCATAGGGCAGATGTTCCAGGCCCCTAATCATTCTCATAATCCTGCACTGGACTCTCTCCAGCAGCTGCATGACCCTCTTGTACTGGGGAGCCCAGAACTGGATACAGTGCCCCAGATGTGGCCTCACCAGGGCTGTGTGTAGGGGGACGATCACCTCCCTCGACCTACTGGAGACACTCTTCTTAATGCATCCCAGGATCCCATTCGCCTTCTTGGCCACGAGTGCACACTGCGGCCTCACAGTCAACTTGTCATCCATCATGGCATCTAGGTCTCTCGCTACAGAGCCAGTTCTTCTTCAGGTCAGTCCCCAGCATGTCCTGGTGTCTGGGGTTATTCCTCCCCAGGTGCAGGATCCTGCACTTGCCCTTGTTGAACTTCATGAAGTTTCTACTGCCCAGTTGTCTAGTCTGTCCAGGTCCTCCAGGTGGCAGCACAGCCATCAGGGCTATTCGCTATTCCTCCCAGTTTCGTATCATGAGAAAACTTGCAGAGGGAGCATCCATCCCTTCATGCAGGTCATTGATGAATAAATTGAATAGGACTGGGCCCTGGGAAACACTGCTACCTACAGGCCTTCATCTAGATGCTGCCACTGATCACAACCCTAAACCTACATGTAAGTACTTGATTGGAAATGTAGTGTCATTCAAATATTATGGTGTTGGATACCTTTATATCATGTTTGTATTTTCACAGTTAACTGATTCCAGTGGCTGCATGGAATTGTGACATGAATTTTAAATTAATGTTTCGTAAATCAGATATGCTTATGAAGCTCTTGAGTGCAAAAAAAAAGCACTCTTACAGATTAGAGATGTTTTCTTAACTTATTTCATAGGTGACTATTACATGTTGATGCCATACCGATATTGCACCTTTGAATCTATAATATATATAGAATCATGGAATCATTATTGTTGGAAGACTTTCAGGATCATCAATTCCAACCATGAGCCCTTCAACACCATGCTTGCTAAACTATGACTTTAGGCACCTCATCTACACATTTCTTGGACACTATCAGGGATAGTGACTCTACCGCTTCCCTAGGCAGCCTGTTCCAATGCTTGACTACTCTTTCTATGTTGAAATTTTTCCTACTATCTAACCTGAACCTCCCCTCCTGCAAATTTGAGGCCAGAATATTTCCCTCCATAATGTTATGTTTAGACATCCCTTTTTTTACTACCACTACCAATTGCTATAATGATCAGCACTCCTATAAGCACAAGAACAGAGGAATTCCTCTGTTTTGGGAAATTTTGATCTAGCTCTTATCTGAATGCAGCTTGCAAGTCAAATATTTCATCTTAATTCTATGGTTGTATATGTGACCTTTCAAAGTCTCTCAACTTTCTCCCCACCTCCGGAAAAGTCTGTAACTCTATTTTTTCCTTTCTTTTCTGCTGCAATGTGTCTGACTTGAAAATACACAATTTGCAGGCACTTGCTGGGACTGTCTCTCACCACAGTTTTCAGACTCATCAAAATCATACTGATTAAGCTTTACAGTATTGTCTTGAGAGGAAATGCCTATGCCTTGAATAGCTTTTGGAAAGCTACTTTGCAGTTGGAAGTAAATATTCTAACAAAGACATTTATGGGTGTTGAAAGGTTTTCTGAGAAATATTGAATTGTAGGTTATCTTGTAGCATTAACCCAAGTATGTTTTCCATTCTTGTAAGAACACTTGTTTCTGCTTTAGAAACAACACTGAACTAAAACAAGGAGCTTTCCTTTAATAAACAAATACACATATACAATGCATTTTTTTCCACTAGGAGTATCTGCAACCTTCTTGGATGATGGCACATGATTTACCACCAAGTAATTAACTTGGTGGGGAATCACCAATATGATAAATTAGCTGTGATTTTTTTTGTGTGAGCTTGCATGTTCTAGCTTGATGGATCCTGTCTAAAAGCAGGAGCGCCATGTGATAGTTGTAAATTTAGCCTCCCTTTGGACCGACCACAAGCATTGTCTGGTCTTAAATAATAAAATGAGAGGTGTCCAATTTGCTTTTAAATCTGCTGCTCTTCAAGAGGGGACCCTGTCTTGCAGAGTTCCTCTTCCTTCAGTCCCTGCTTGTCCTACTTCCTTCTCTATAATGTTTTCCTCATTAAATCCAAGTATTTCTGTCACAGGAGGATATGTCTTCTCTGCTTCCTGCCACAGAATCACCCCTGACCAAGACTAGCACCAGAATAGGCAACTTTTTCTCCCCAAATTCAAACCATACTTTTTTTTTTGTCAAACATACAATCTGAGATATTGTGGGATGAATATTGCCATTAGTACTCTAAGGCACAATCATTTTTTTGATGCTGATGAGAAATGAAATTCAGAGAAGGTACAGCCCATTGAGAGATGGCACTTTTATTTATAGTCTACCCTAAACAGTTTATAACAACGCAAATAGTAGAGCTGGAATGAATATGTGTTTCATGAACAGAAATAGTTCTTTAGTAACTTTATACTCACTTTAGGTCACTGGCTGAAACAACTATTGGATTTTTTTCTCTGACCTTGAAGCAATCAATGAATCATGCACACAGTGAATATGACCCAGGGGTTAAATTTTCTTCAGACTAAATTGTTAATCTGACATCCTAAAGAAAGATAAACTATTTTGCCTTTTACTGGAGTTAATAAGACAATTAGCTCTAGAGAGAGATTTATTTTTCTTAAATGACAACATTATCTTTGGACAGAAAATACTGATACTAGTGCATGTCACACCTGCTTTTGCTGGCATTTATCTTTACAGGCAGTGGATCATTGCAGAGTATTAAATATCGTTTATGATAAGGATGAACTAATCTTCCTATTTTACACAGGAATAATATTCAATTTAAATTAGATTTTGATTTTAGCAGAATAGTAATAAAAGTTTTAAAATTATGTATGCATGGTGAGATGCCTATTAAGATCTCATGCTTACTCTATCTCTTGTAGAGCTTTAAAAGAATATGATATCTGAACAATAGATTTTAAAGTAGAGGAGTATAGAAATGCATATATTAAGTTGCCAGAATACACTTTAAAACTTCAGAAGTAAAGGTAATAAGCAATATAATCAGAGATTTATATGGTGATGACATTTAAGAGATGTAACCGTATACAGAATCACAGAATCGCAAAATCACAGAATGGTTGAGATTGGAAGGGACCTCTAGAGATCACCCAGTCCAACCCCCTGCTCCAGCAGGGAGACCCAGAGCACGGGGCACAGGGCAGCATCCAGGCAGATTTGGTAGATTTCCAGAGAAGGAGACTCCACAACCTCTCTTGGCATCCTGTTGCAGGGCTCTGGCACCCACACAGTGAAGTTCTTCCTCATATACACTGTATAAATATGCAGCAAAAATAAACCTGTGCCAAAGGGTTTGTGACTTAGAGACCTGAAGTTTACACTTATTGAATAGCTACAATATGAATGTAAGACTGCTGACAGTGATACCCCTTAAACGTACTTTAGCTATGACGGATTAGTGATTAGAAGAGGGGAAGGACACTGAAGAGAAACATTTCCTAGCAAATATAAAATCTATATATAACAAGACTAAAAAGAGAAATGGAATTCATATTAACGTCCTTGTTATTTTCTTCTATACAGTACTATAAATATGGGATTTATACCCATAAAGGACGTTACAGATGCAGAAAGTTGCCTGCGGCCTATTCAGTGATTTACTCAGACCAAAATTAATTGGCAGAATACAACACATATCTAAACAGATCAACACATCATATACTGCAGATGTTTTTTGGCATTTATAATATGCAAATTTTTTTTGTGTGGGCTGGTTGGCTATTTGTATGAATACTGCTGATGCTCTGTGTAGGCCAAGTCATTTTGGGGTACTGGCGTGCCCTGGCGCAGAGCAGAAGCCTGGCTGCCAAAGTAGGAAGAGCAGTGGATCCACGCGGGCAGCTGCGGTGGAATTTGGAATCTGGATTGCTCACTGAGGGCTTGAGAAGGAAATACTCTTGAGCTTTAAGCTTGACTCTTGTTCTCATTCCCAGATTGATTTGAGAGCCTCTCTGATCCTTAGCTTGCCTGGGTGATGCTGTGTATGTGATGATTGTTCACATATACATAGAGTAATGCTGTGTATATGTGAACAACTGCTTTAAGGATTAAGTTTGTTTTAAATGGGAGGTGTATTATATAAATCCCAGCTGTTCTAGTAATAAATTTTTATGAGTTGGAACAGGGGAAAAAAGATGCTTCTACAGGCCATGTCTTCAAAGTTCAAAGCAGCATGATACAAACGCCTACCACCAACAAACCTGCTCTAGCACCAAAGCACTGTGGCTACGCGCTTGCAATGCAGTGCCAAATGTGAAAAGGCAGATGGTGAGAGCTTGTAAAAGTCACTAATTTAATATGACTACACAGCTTTGGGGTCTAAAGCTAGTAATTCTGTACAGTCCTGTATTGGACTGCACCAGCATAAGAGTCTGGTGCATTATTTAGACTAGATACACTGTGTTCTGTTTCTGTGTATAGACATGCTGAATATGAAGCTTTTCACTTGGATGAATATATTTTAGTATACCCACAGGATCCTGTATTTTCACTGAGTGTTCCCTGCGAGTGCTTTGAAAGCAAAAAAAGCCCAAACCAGAAAACCAGGGATTATCAGCTGCTGAGTGCATACAAACAGTTGACAGACAGTGCATGCCTCAAGTGGCATTTTTCTTTTCATAGCACAAAACTGGATACACCGACATGCCAATTGAAATCTTTGGAATTTAATTTAGGGTTTTTTTTTTTTTGGTTTAAAGGAAAAGAAGAACAGAAAACTGAAGACTCAAGAAGAGATATTTTCATAGATATGATGATAGGGAGAATGATGCTAAAGACTTTGGAAAAAAAGATACGATTTCAAACACTGAAGTGACCCGAGTATCAATTTTGAGAGAAAAATGACAAGAATCTGCAATAGTTACGTTTGGATTTGTCAGCAATCAAAATATTGCTTCAAAACCCAAATGACACATAAGAGATAGCAATATAGCCTTCATATGCATAGAAATAATGCTCCTTAAGTACACATAGATGAGATGGATAATGAGAAAAAGAATTATGGGCTAAATAAGAAGCAGGTACTCAAGGATTACAAGACATGACATAGAAACATATGCTCAATTCCTACAGAACAGTTATACACAGAGAACAAATGCAGAATGTCACTTTTATTTCACATAATCTTCAAACTAGATTTTTCAGCATGACTCCACAAGTCCCACATGCACACTCAGCGCCCATTTCTTTCAGTTTGGTTAATTATTCTAATACAACAGTTCCACCGTTTGACAATATCATTATTACCATTATTAGAGCTACAGTGAAATTAGAAACATTTATATTGTACTATGAAATAATTATCTTTGAACAACATACAAGACTATAAGCTTCACTAAATAAAAAAGAGATCATCTAGGAAAGGAAATTGCTTGTATTTGTTATGCCTTGTCCTGAATTTGTAAAGTTAAATGTGGTCCATGGTTTTGCATGGGTATTGGCCATGCGCCTGAAGTGCAGTTTGGATTCTGTGTTATTCCAGTTCCTTACACAGAAAATAACAAGTCTTTTAAAATCCATATAGCATATTAAATCACTGTCAAATTTTCAAGGTAACTAGTAACTAATGCTTTATTTATCCCTTCTTTATTCATTGTTTTCAGATACCAACAATGCAGTGGACATATGAAGTCAATGGACTGCCTCCACAAACCCCATCACCTACAAAGCAAGCAAAAGTCATTTCTACCAGCAGTTACATAAGATCTGCCACAGTTCGACAGCGCAATTTTTTACGTGAAAACCTGGAGCTTACAACCACTGCAGTATCCTCCCCAGTCAAAGGGGCGCCTTTGGTGCTGAGAACAACACAGAGCAACCTGTGATAACTACCTGTGAGTGAGAGGGAGAAGCATTAACATTTTTATGGAATAAACTCTGTAGGTAGAAAGAAGATATGTTTCTTGATTTTTTTTAAAGCAGACATGATATGCATTGATTTTATACTTTATGTGGAGGCATCACAGTGCCTGAACTCTGGTAATGCTCATCACAGAATTACAGAATCTCCAAGGTTGGAAGGGACCTCTAGAGATATCTGGTCCAACCTTCCCGCTCCAGCGGGCACACCTAGAGCAGGTGGCACAGGGCGGCATCCAGGCGGGTTTTGA
>JAUBOD010000375.1:4281300-4294328 GCA_032353885.1 Nothura maculosa
ACTCTCCAGCCTGTCCAGGTCCCTCTGGATGGCAGCACAGCCCTCCGGAGTGTCAGCCACTCCACCCAGCTTGGTGTTGTCTGCAAACTTACTCAGGGTGCACTCCGTGCCCTCATCCTCTTATTTTTCTATAAAACCATAGAAGTGACAGAGAAGATATAGTGAAAAGTTTCACCTGGTTGATCTTTATGAACTTAATTGCTGTGTAATGATAAATGCATTAAACTCATACACACTAAGCAAGCAAGCCAATGCCTGGCTCATGATAAAATGTGCACCCAAAGTTTGCAGTATTTTTCTAAGATTAATCTGGTTCCCATATCACCAGCTCAGAGATCGAATGACTTTCAGATGGACTTGATTTTGAAAACTTAGTTAAAGCTGATGTCTCTGCATTGTATAAACTAACAATCCTGACTTATTCATCTCATAACACTTCAAAATTCTGAATAACATGGGATTATTGACATGTTGAGTAAGTTTTAGAGTGTGCTTTAGAATACGGAAATACAGGAAGCCATGAAAAGTCAGTTAAGAATGCAGTCAGATTTTACATTTTTCTAAAAAAAAACAAATCAAAGGTGCAGAATATACTGTTCTTCCATTACCATTCTTCCCATCCACAACTTTCCTTATATGGATACTCAGGCTCTCTTAGCTCCTGATATAATACTGGAATTTAGATCTATGCTGCTTTGGTTTGAAAGATCTTTCGGTGAATCTGTTACCTTCTTTCTTCATTAAGATTGTTTTTGCATTTTTTTTTTAAATATTAATTGTATTTGAGTCTTTATTGTAATAGTGGAATGTACTTTAAAAAAAATGGCTTGGAGCATAGTAAGTGCTTTCCTGCCACAAATATAGAATGAACATCATTGCTGAGGTATGGGGAACCTGCGAACTACCTATGTAAGTCAATGAAAATGAGCATCCGTAACACCATTAAACAGCAGTGTCCTCTATGATTTTGTTTATCCTACACATTTTAGAGAAACTATTACAAAATACTCAGGAAAATATAAAACAGTTATGATACTTTTTAATGGAGTCCATTATGATCAGAAACCAGCTAATCTGAAATGAGAATAAAATTTGTTCTATGAACTCAGTGTCCAACACAGGAAAGGTATTGTCAGTAGTGATAACCTATATCTATCTAAAAGATATTCAGAAGTTAATATCATATTATTCATCTTATCTACTGGGACTACAAATAGCACCAGATTTCACAGGAAAGTACTGTCCCCATTTATATGAAAAAAGGAAGTGTTTCCCTGATTGTAGGAAGTCAGAATTTAAATGTGCAATGTTTTCACAACTTCTTGCTGTTTTGATATTTGGGAAATATTTCAGTGCCAATTTCCTTTTTTAAAAGGCTTGTTTTCCTTGTTCTGCTTGTTAAAAGTTTTGCTTTTCTTCTTAAAATGACACACACCTTTGTGCAAGATGATCTAAACTTGGTACATCTGTGGGAGATTGATGCACAGTGAGAACACAGGGGAAAAATTAACAATTAAATGCTGTTCAGTTATTTTATTTCACAATTAGCTTTCTTTTACCTACTGGTACAGGTAGTAGGTTTTCAAATTCTGTCACATATTCACACATTTTAAAAATTCCATAGACAAATATTTACACAGTACATATGTTATTGAATGGATGATTTCAAAGGTGCAGTTTAGTTGTTATGTGGGAAGCATAATCTGTGCTTTTTGAAGCAAGCTGTACTTTTTTTTTCCAATGTTTGAAAGCTCACTCATCAGCTACACAAGATGTCCCATCATCATTTGAATATGTACTCATTTTAATAAACATGTTACATTTTCTTATTTCTTATATGGCTTCAACTGAGCTAAGAATATTTTTTCTTAGTATCAAGGCGATACTTTCAAAGGTGATTTAAATAAAGAACTGTGTGCTTGTCCACAATGTTTTATATATTATTTACATGCAGTTATGGATTCCACTGACTATATACATGGTCTATTAAAAGCAAATTCCTTTTTACTTCCTGACTTCATATTTTCTACATCCATCATTGATGTGACTGTGTTCTTTTTAATTCATGAACTAATTCTTAGTCTGTATAGCTTTTAAAAAATGACTTCCTAAGCAGCAGCACTGGAAGATTTCCAGAATCATCAATTTTATTCACTCTTTGCTCTTTCTAAGATCGTTTACTAGAATTGCTCAACCATAATTGAAGATCATAGAATTTCAATTCATTGAAAGAAATTAACTGGCATGAAATACTGCTTATGTTAGTTAAAAAATTTCCTCCAAAGTCTTTAGGCCCTCTTCCCTCCTCTTTAGACCCTCCAGTAAATAATAGCTTCAGAGAAGCAGGACAAGGTGCTCAAGCATCACACTACATCTTAAAAATGTAATGTGCCAAGGACTGTAAGGATCAGAAATAGGTATTGCAGTTTGGGTTCAGGTCTAAGAAAGGAAGTCCAAATTATTTAGGTTAGTGCTTATATTAAGTTACTAGCTATTATCAGAAAAATGTTAAAAGGAGATAGTAGACTGATGAACACATCGTTGACATGATGGCTTTTGAAAAAGTGCACACCATATTTTTTGAGCCCTTATGCTGCTCTAGGACAAACATTAATAGAAAATAAATTCACTTTATTTCTCCCCATTGGAGTCACCTTTCAGGGGAGAATCACCTCCTGAAAAGGATTAAAAAAAAAAAAAAAGATACAAGATTAAAAGATAAAGGTAAAAGATAAAGTTAAAAGATAAAAAATCAATCCTCACATGAACCTATTTTCAGGTACAGCAGAATCTTACAGAAATAGGAATCACACAATGGTTAAGGTTGGAAGGGACCTCTAGGGATCATCTAGTCCAACCCCCTGCTCCAGCAGGCACACCCAGAGCACAGGGCACAGGGCGGCATCCAGGCAGGTTTGGAAGATCTCCAGAGAAGGAGAGTCCACAGCCTCCCTGGGCAGCCTGTGCCAGGACTCTGGCACCCTGTGGACCAGAGGACCACAGAGGACCACAGGGCTCTGCCACCCACAGGAAAGAAGTTCTTCCTCATATGCAGATGGAACTTCCTGTGTTTCAACTTATATCCATTGCCCCTTGTCCTGTCATTGGCCACCACCAAAAAGACTTCCTCCCTACATTCACCCTTCATATATTTATACATATTAATCAGATCCCCTCTCAACCTTCTCCAGACTGAACAGGCCCAGCTTACTCAGACTCTCCTCATACAAGTGATGCTCCAGTAAGGTCCAGGGACCTTAATCATCCTCTGGACCCTCTCCAGCAGCTCCACACCCCTGTTATACTGGGGAGCCCAGAACTGCACACAGTACTCTAGGTGCGGCCTCAGCAGAGCTGAGGAGAGGGGCAGGATCCCCTCCCTTGACCTGCTGGCAGCACTCCTGATGCAGCCAGGATCCCATTGGCCTTCTTGGCCATGAGGGCACACTGCTGCCTCATGGTTAACTTGGAGTCAACCAGAACTCCCAGGTCCCTCTCCATAGAGCTGCTCTTCAGCAGGTCGACCCCTAATCTGTACTGATGCCTGGGGTTATTCCTCTCCAGATGCAGGACCCTGCACTTGTCCTTAATGTATTATGTATTGTAACAGAATGGAATGTAACCCAATGTAATGGAATGTATTGATTAATATTAGAAATAATAACTCTTATAATAACTAATTCTGGTTAGAGACTTAAATTGTTTATAACAACCTCACTGCATAATATAAATATCAAAACCACAAAATAAACCTTTTTAAAGTGAATATATCATTTAAGGCAAATGTATTAATCATAGTCTTATGTTACATGAGCCAGCTGTTCCTCTGCCTTTTAGCGACTTATGAAAAGTACTAGTTGGCTAACCAGTGTAGTCACAACCTATTTATTTATATTTCTTCCTCTCTTTTTTGTCTCATTATAATTCTTTATAATGACTCATCCCTCTGATTCATCTCTCTGAATAATTAAATAAAGATTAAAATCTTGTCAAGCCACAATATAGTTACTTGTTACTTTGGGATTATTTCATTTTCTGCTTGAACTTCTCTGAGAAGTGAGTCTACATTTAAATTTATTACAAAAATACTGTGCAGTTCTTGACATTGCTCCCAGCTATCGAGCTCCTGGTTTTATATGACAGCAAGCATGTCTGGTAGCGGGGACAGTCTGCACTAGAGTGCTGCAGGACTGCACAGTCCCAGCCCTATCTTCAAAGCAATGCAGCTGCACTGAACCTTCTAATTATTTAATGTTTGGCTGCGCAATCTGGCACAAGACTGCGCAGGAGAATGACAAGGATATCATGGAGATTTGTTCAGGATGTCTGCTGCCCTGCATGGAAGGGGCTTTGCTGCTGCATGAATCAGAAAGTTTTTGGATTTCCAGGTCCTCTGGAAGTGAGATACCTGATCTCACTTGTATCAGAAAGGACTGAGAGCATCAAACTTGTCCTTCAAGAATAATGAGAGCCTAACATTAGCTTATGTGTCAGCATGGTTTTGTCTGAGTCAGGAAAATTTAGAGATAAAGGCTGCATTAAGCACATAGAGTAATCATGATCTAGTAAGGAGTCCGTTGAGCCATGGGACTAGATACATTTCCACTGCAGGCTGCAAGGGAAGATATTATTGGCACCAAATCCAGGTTGACTGAGGACATAATGCTGAATTAACAATGTTCCTGCTTGCATAAAATGGCATGGCAGCAGCCAAATTTGAGCATGCACTTTTGTTTTTCATTACAAATCCAAACTATCTAAAGAAACAGAAACGTGAGATGGCCTTTCTCTTTGCTTGCAGCAAATAGCAGAACAAGATAAAAATCTCAAGATATTAATAAAGGTTCCTAAGATGTCTTCATATTTCAAATGACAAAGAAACTCCCTGGATTTGCTATGGTTTGCTGGTGAGGTGTTTAATAATTGCATTTCTCCCCGCAGTGAATGCCCATTCCAAAATAAATGGCTGAGCAGTGTCTTGCTGTTGACACAGATCACAGTTTGTTGCTAATGGAATGTTAACTGCTTTTTAAGTAACTCTCAATGAACCTGCTGATCCGCAGAAGATTCATCAAAAAGAGAAAACATTTTTGAAACATATTCTTCCATAATTTACTTTCTTGCAGTCACTCTAACACTGATAGTGTCATGTGTCCTACAGTCTTTACATTTTGACACTATGGCACGAGTATGGCAGGTCACAAACTGTCCAAATAGCACTGCTTGCAATCTAGAAAGGAAAGAAAAATGTTCTGTGCTGTTTTCTTTAGTTCAGGCTTTTCCTCTACATGGCAAAGTATGCAGATTTTCATTTGCTGAGGTCGAAGAAGTAAAAATAGGAAGAAAGAAAGGGAAGGGTTGGGAAGGGAAAGGAAAAAGAATATTGTTAGTGGAGAAACCAATTTTCCAGAGTAGGAAAATCAGGTAACTCACTGCTCATCCCATCATACATGCATATAGCATATGCCACCAAAACAAACTGGCAAAAGTCTAAGTGATAATAAAAAGTCACAGATATAAAAAAGGAATAAGTTACAAAGTAAACCCCTGCCATTTATATTAGTAATGTTGTTGTTGATTTATTTGGAACAGAAACAAAACACATGAAATTGAATGCACCAAATGCAGTTTTGCCACTAATAAAAATGTCTTTATTTTGCAGGATGTCTTTACTTTAGGCTATATATTTGATATCATGAATGTGTGCTATAAGAGATACCTGCTTCCTGACTTGATGTTTTCTTAGTCTTGGTACCTTATAATACTGAGGTGTCAATCTTGAAGTGCAAATTAATGAATATCTGCAATTGTCATTCTCAAAAAGAGAGCTAACCAATTGCCTCCCCCAATTCCATCTTTTCTAAAGGGAAGTGCTGATTTTTATCTCTTGAAATGTAAAATAATCACTTGCAAAACCATGCACTTAGAAAGCCATGCTGACTGTACAGGCACTCAGATGTGCGCTTCAGAATTCAGAGCATACGTGTGGGTAGTAAGATGAATACACTGATGTACTTATTAGTATGATAAACTTGTAATATATAGATGGGAAGCACTGATTCAGCAGGCTTACACTGCTCCTGGCATAAACTCTCAGTTGCAATCAAATGTCAAACTTTTATAATCCTTTTCTGAGCCATGCAGCTACATGGTTAGTGTTCATTGGTACTTGCAATTCCATTTATCATTGCTTATTTCTGGCTTAATTTTTACTATCTTGGGAAAATAAGAAAGAATGCTATCTTGAGCAGGTCTCATTATTACAGTACTCCAATACTAGATATTCATCATTATGAAACAGATTCTTATTGAACCTGAATCTAAATTAGAATTACATGCATTAACATTAAGAAATAATTTTTGTACAGGGGAGGCATAGGCACGTAATTTCAGAGCAAGACAATTACATCCTTACAGTAAAGAAAATATATTTTCTGGAAATTTATTTTGAAGGAAAAATCTTACATTATCAGAACTATCAGTACATTATCTGTATCAGAAATTTATTGCTCGATGACATGGCTTTACCATCCTGAGCCACAAATAGGCTGCAGTAACATTAGATCATTTCCTTACAAATATTATTAGTTAGGGTTGCAACATCTGTAAGAACTGTTTGGATGCTACAAATTATGTGTTCCCCACCTCTCTTAAGTCTATAGTAAGAGTCCTAAATTAAAGATGTTTAACCAAGCTTGCTTAGTTGGTCATAGGTGATCATGAATTGTGATGTTCTGCTTGGTTTTATCTGATCTGTAGATGCAGCATTGGTTGGCTGCTACTGTTAACATTTCTTAAAATTCCAGAAATAAATAGACTTGACTATTTGGAAAGAGGATTAATGACAAGAGCAGCTAGATGGCTTCCCAGCGTATGATTTAATGAATTAAAAGCTGCACGGAGGTGGGAAAACATAAATGTAGAGGGCTCAAGAGAATTATTTGGGAAAGGAAGAGAAAGCTTGTATGTGAGAGATAGCTCCTCCTTAAAGAAAGCAGGACAAGACAGCTGGCATGGAAAAATGACAAGGTTATGGAGGATTATTTAAACTAGGAACAGGAAGAAAAAAATCAGCAGGTGTTAAGGCACATGTGGGTCAGACAGACATCTGTCGGGCTTGTCAGCAGTTTGACAGTGTCTCTGTTCGCAGTAAAAATGAAAGGAACTATGCTAAAATAAGGGAGGAGGGTACAGTGCAGACCCCAGGACCACTTTGAGAAAAATATCCAAAGAGACTGTCCATTAATAAAAATAAAATAACAAATACCAAACACACTCTAAAGCTCTTGCAGAAAGAAAAATTAAAACCAGAATGCCAAGTAGTGGAACGGTACTTGGAGAGAGAGGGCTACTAAACCTGGCTATAGAGTAGGTCACAAAGTCAGAATAAACGTTAAATGTAACGGAATACTGTGGGAGCTGCCTAGCTCCATAAAATCCAGTCAGGTGGTGGCTTGATTGGAAGGGACCAGGAAGCAGAATCTGTAAGGACATGAACACAAGAATGAATGTTCCCAAGAGTGAAAGCATGTTAATGACATAACACTAGCAGCTGCTGGATAAAAAGAAATAATACTGCATTTATACCGTTAGGCAAGTAAAAATATATATATGTAAACATCCACATTAAATGAAACAGGCATACACGCCCATGTCTTATAGGCTTAATGTTTGTAATGTCACTTGATAGATACAAGCCAGTCAAGTGATTAAGAACTTCCCGTTCCCCAACAAAATTTCCCTGTGTTTGGCACTGCAGAAGAACAAGAAAGAAAACCCAGAATTTGTCAGACCCACATTTTTTGTAGGATCTGATAGGTAATTCATTTCTTAGCATCACATAAGACCATGTATCACCATATCTCTAGTCCACCATAAGTTTGGACTATATGATCTCTAGATGTCCCTTCCAACCTTGAAGATTCTGTGATTCTGTGATCTCTATATCATTCCAGTAAGAAATAAAATAAATTGATTATCAGTTATAAAACTATACATGCTAAGATTTTAAAGACATATTTTGTAACTCCAACACAATACAATCATATGTGCTGGTAGGTTTTCTATACTTTTGCCTGGTACTTCCAGAGTAAGGGCCAAATGCAAGGCACCAACAGTAATTAGAACTGTCTCGACTTGTAGAAAGTGGTTTTGTTACCACTGGCAAAAATTCACCTTTGGTGACACAGCCTGTTCATTTTAAGAGCTGTGACTTGAACTTCACTATGAAGAAATGTCTTTCTTTTTTTTTTAATTTTCATTTTTATTTCTTTTTGCTGCTAGGAACATCACTGGGTCACATATAGGCCAGGGCTGCTTAACTCCACTGGAAAACCTGATACATCTTCTACTGTCTAAAATAAAATTGGTCATCTAAAAAAGTGACTGCAGAATTGAAGCAAGAAAAAAAAAAAAAAAAAAAAAGGAAGATTTAACAAGTGACTACCCTCTCTAACCTCCTGCAGCCATTTTGGAAGCACCATGATTTTAAGATAAGAAGGCAAAGCAAAAGCAAACTTAGAGGCTAAGAAGCACAGTACAAAAGCACTAAAAATGAAGAGGCAGAAGAGAGCATATCTATGTAGTTCCCAAATATAAAAGCACAATGATACAATTCAAGCTGCTATCAAGTAATCTGAAAGGCATGTGTGCTGCACTGCAGCTGTCGAGCTCAAATGACTAACAGCACCTGGCCGCAAATGGGAAAACACGTTCCTTCAAGGCCTGTTAGCTCTGGAAGTCATGGGAGAAGAGAGAGGTTTAACATTATCATCCACTTAGGAAATAACTGTAAGAAATCATAACCTTATTTTGTGCAATGCTGTAGTTTTTCTGCTCAAATGCTTGCTCACACTGAAGGGCTATCAGGGCGAGAAGGGTCCACGTTAGGCATGGAGAAGATGCATGAGTTGAGTCTGGTGAAAAATAGTATGTGATAGTCTGGCCAGGACAGAGGACTGTTTCCACAAGGACTAGATGAAGTGAGTTCTTGGTAATGGAGAAGCTGGCTGAAAGGGAAAAAAATGCAAGTCCCTTTTTCTGTTTAACTGTCTTGGTGTGCAAGAGAAATAGATTTAGAGCTGGGGGCCATTCTCCTTCAATCTTTGTTAAGTGGCAACTGAAAGTAAAGCAGAGGGAGAAATGCTGTTAGGATCCCTCTGGGTGTTGAGAGAGACTTGTAGGAAGTTGGTAAAAATGGCCTACTTCCTATGGCTTGACAGCAAGTCTGACTTAAGGCCTTAGACTTGTTTATTGTCTGCAGATTTAGAGAGTCCTGGGGAGCTCAGACTTGTTCTTTTTCTTTTCCCCAAGCAGTGACTTGACAACAACAGACTGCAATTAGACTCTGGAGGAATCAGGATGCTTATAACCATTGGTCAGGAATATTTATAGCCAAGATACAATGAATTATATCTTCATGGACCACAGAAAAATGTATTTTGTGTTCCAGTGGATATTAGAGGAAACAAACAAACACCTAGTTTGCTGCTCTGCATCACACAGCAGTATGTCAGTGGCAGATGCATTCTGTGCTGATGTTTTAACAGCACCTCAAGTCTTTCTGGCCTGACTTTGCCTATATCTTCATGAGCAGTTAGACAAGGATCACAGAGATTAAGTTTCCAAGTCCAAAAGTAAGAAGTCTAGATTTTCTGAGGTCTGAAGTGCACCCAAAAGTTTTAAACTTTTCCTAGTCAATCCATGATGGCTATATGAATTTTAATAGCAGAATAGCCACTTCATATGCATCATTGCCATATGAGTTCATCGAGGCAGCAATGCTACTGCATTGGTGATGGGAGTTTTCATGTAGGACATCAATGTCATCATGTATGTTTGGGACCACCCCCTTCTCAGGCAAGCTGTGCTGAGTCTTTCTGAACTCCAGAGAACAGCACCTTATTTCTGTGTTTGGTACTTCCTGCATTTAAGAAGAAGCTAAAATAGCTATAGTTCACTTTATGGCTCCTCCAGAAGGACAAATAACAGATATGAAAACCCAGTCATTGACATTATTGCAGCAAAGGATCGAATAAAATGGTGGCTTATTTTTATTCACTAGAATGCTTAACACTTATCTCTTGAGCTTATGTACCCAACCAGAGTGTGTGTATAGAACAATTCTGTTCTGTGAGGTTTTCCAAGGCTGGAGCCCGATGCTCAAGGGCAGATTGACCACTGTTGGTCACTCACTTGAAAGTGCTGATCTATGAAGAGCAGGTCCAGGCGGTCCCTCACAAGCAGCTCAGCTTTCCCTGCGGCAACAGCTTGGCTGATTTTTACCTCTCACAGTCAGACCCAGGCAAGTTCCCTCCACTTTCAAGCTAGATGCCTATGGAATGAAGACAGACCAAACATAAGGACCCAACGGCCAATCTGCCCAGCTCTTAAACCTTCCTGGAAAAAATATCATGGAAAGCAGAAGTAAAAATTGCCTTATTCTCTTAACTAGAGAAATGTACTTTCCCACTCTAGGCTGCAAGGATAAAGAAAGTGTGCTGTTGTGATAGGATTTTTGGCCCCAAATCTTCTCTGCATGAGATGGGTTTTGCTATCACATATGCACATATATATGTATGTTCTGGAAGGCTCACTGCCAGGTTTTGCTTCTACCTTTTAAAAGAACAGCAATCCACAAGAACATAAATCCAAAAGGACAGAAATTTCTAGGAGCAGACTGGGAGAGTTTGTGTGCATAAGCTGTCATCCACCTCCTTTGGATGTGGAATGTGTAGTGCAAAACAGGCATTTCCAGTAGCTCATGGGGCACCCAGGAGAACTGAACTGCTGCTGAACTTCATTAATGAGAGGGCACCTTGCAGGGCCCCTGGGCTGGCAGGTGGGTAGATTGGGAGGCTCAGGAGGTGACCTGCCAGCTCCACCTTTGCACCCCTGTTCCTGCATAGTTACAAAAGTTAGTTCTGTGACAACAGCACTTGTACTTTTTTGCTCTGAAGCAGCACAGACTCCTTTACCTTCAGGCAGTTTGGGAACAGAAGGTGAAAGTGAAGAGAAACAGCCGAAATGTCATTAAAAATGCAGAATAGTTTCTCCTGGCATTTTTATAGCACTCTTTATCCAGGAATACACACTGCACAATTAAGATCAGCCTTTCAAACACCCCATTTCACAGCAGCCACCATTGGATTGAGGCACAGATGACACCCTTGCTGATAATACTATGGTTTCTCTGCTGAGTTTAACTGCTTTCTCTGCTGAAGGCTGGTTTGGAGCACACTTCAGAATAGTTGTTATTCTTACTGTGTAAATAAACAGCCTTAGACTCCCGACAAAGCCCTTTCACTAGGGATGAGGTGCAGGAAAGAATAAGCAAAATCCAAGCAGCCCTCAGCCCTTGGCCTCTCAGTCTTGTGAGGAGGTCATTCATCAGAAACGTCACTGCACTTCAATCGTTACTGAATAAGCAAAAAATATTTACAGGAAAATCCATGACTCTTGAGCTCCGGGCATAAACACTAGTGAAGTGAGTCCCGCCATTTGATACCTGTCATGCCGCCCTCCTCCTCTGTGAATGCTGCAGGGTTCATTTTCTGCACAGGCCACATTCCCATTCTTGGGACGGACATATGGGATGTCAGGAGTCACATTATACAACTCCTGCACATGGCCCTTTTAGAGATAGAGGATATGCATAAAACAGCCACGAGGTGTAAAACCCAGACTCCAACTCCATGCCTCCTTTGAGGTCCACCTGGCTCCAAGCAGCCTTTGCCTGTCACCATCCGCTGTTCAGCACGGGCAGGTTATTTGACAGCCTGCTGCTATTTTTACCTTGTATCTCCTTTATTCAGCTGTCTGCACCAGCTGCTGCTGCGTTTTCCCTCACCCTCCACCTGCAAAGCAGCAGCCCAAAGGTGCTCAGATCCAGCACCCGTTCCTGCTTCCCTTGAAAGCAGCTCCATGAGGTTTCCTTTATGGCAGCCTCCTTGCACCTGTCTCCTCCAGACCAAACTCCCAGCCACTCAGGCACAACACATTGTTTTTGCTCACTGAGCTGTCTCTTCCAGCCTCCCCATGCCAAAAAAAAAGTAAATGGCTCACGTTCACTCCCCCAAGCAAAGATGAAGAGGCGAGCAAACCCTCATTTCTCAAGATGCCAGCCAAGAACCTCAAATAAGCCGGGGGAAGGAAATGATTCAGCAGTAACAGGAGACAGAGCAGACAAGTTGCCTTGTGTTCCCTTTCATAACAGTCTTCAGCAAGTGGTGTGTTTGTGTGTGTGTTTCATGTGAGCATCATTTTCCTGTCTGGCCGGACAGCACTGCAACCTGAGCAGGTCCTCTGCAACCAGACCTTTATGGTGCACACAGCTGCTGTGGATGCCTTTCACATGCCTAGCTTATATTTTAGGCAAATAAACGTGTTATTGCTGAAAACACATTTAGTTTTTTCTGCGGTTGTGCTCTACGACATTTAATTGCTTATGAGCTTTTTTCCCAACACACTTAAAGTTAAGCTGTTTGGAAACAGGATGTGCCTATGCAGATACTTAGTTTGAAGAATGAGTTCACATACTCTGGCAGACAAGCTGTCTAATAGGACTTAGAAATCA
The DNA here is from genome assembly GCA_032353885.1 of Nothura maculosa. NCBI lineage: Eukaryota > Metazoa > Chordata > Aves > Tinamiformes > Tinamidae > Nothura > Nothura maculosa. The sequence goes on from JAUBOD010000375.1 coordinate 4,293,875, forward strand.
GTAACCTGTAACTCATCTTCTATTATTAAAAAAAAGATGAACAAAGCAAAACAGAATATGATTTTGTCCAAGCTCTTGGTAATAAAAAAAGCTACTGGCTGTGTACTACATGCAAGCTGCATGACTAGGAGTGAGTTGCAGGATTACTGCTTTTCTTTTAAGGCTATTACTGCTAGATCACCATACTTCCCAATTATAAGGCACCACCTAGATTAATAAGCAGAAATAGAATACTTTAGTAGCTCTGAATAGCTTTTCATGTTAGCAGTCAGTGCTACCTCTGTCCCTTGTACAAGGTAAACCAGCAAGAGCAGCACTGCTGCCAGACTTTTGCTGCCATTTCACTGTCAGAGCTAGGGAAAGATGGCTACAACCCTTCCTTCTTACTTTTCCCTGTCCTCTAGAGTATACAAGGTGACCTTGTAGCATGCAAAACTCATAACAGCCTCTCTTT
>JAUBOD010000375.1:4303739-4323272 GCA_032353885.1 Nothura maculosa
ATTGACTTGTGTAACAATTTCCTGAGCTATGATAATGTTTGGAGAAGGAGGGGATTGAGTTGGATGTGATTCATATCAAGCAATCTATTTTTGTGCTTTGGGCTCACCATGAGTAGTAATTTAAACACTACATTATTAAGGTAACCTCTGCCTCCTGGGAGGTTATAGATACCATGGTGTTGGCAAAAGAAAAGAGCTCCTATAAGTCCAGCATATCTACAGATATATACTGCATTTAGGGTTCAAAGCACCAGGATGGAAATTCCTGCACTGACTGCAGCATGTCAATGTTGCTTTTTAAGCTAGTTTGATTTAAATACATACAGGCAGAATCCAGCTATCTAGCATTGCAATGAATATAGAATTAACTTTCTGAAGATCTGCAGGTGGATGAGTTGATTTGTTGTAGTGAAAATTAAATAAAACACTCATCCTTTTCAGAAATTCAGTACGGTCTGTCAGCCATCTTGTTCTCTTACATCATATTAACAATTAAAAGCGAAGAAAGAAGAGCCCAAATCCCTCAGTTGTAGTCAGCAGATTTCTGTGAGTGCAGCTACATGCAAGACCATTTTTGTCCTTGCTGTTTAAGCATGAGAAGTGCTCTTTCACCTAAAATAAAATAAAAAATAAGTATTCTGGTATATGTGCTATATGGACTGCAATGCTCTCACCTTTCCCAGGAAAATAAAGGAACTACCATCAGGTCATGCTCTGGGCATGCTTAGGGGGCAGCCGCCCTGCATGATACCTTGCCTTCATTTTTGTTGATGCAAGAGGCAGTCAGAGTTCTCTAAGGTGCTCAAGTATGTGGAAAAAAAGACTTAATATGGGATGTCACTCTCCAAAAGGAGAGCATGGAGGTTGCCTGTCCCAGGGATGGAGTCCAGGAGCTGTAGGAAAGATACATGGAAAAATCAGTGCTTTCACAAGGGATGTAACTGTACCAGGAGGAAGTAGGACTGATGCCTGCAGTGTGCTGCTGTGCCATTGAAGTAATCCCTGTCATAAGAGGCACTTTTCTGCTGTTGTTTGAGGGAATCAGAGAGATTCATGGCAAAAAGCAGCAACTTTGCTTGCCTTTTAGATGGACAAGATATTTTTCTGTAATGTACTCTCTTTTGCTGCTGAATATAATTAACTGGGATTTGGGATCTGCAGTGAGTTTGCTTTGGGAGCTGCTTTCATCACCACACTGGGAAATGGGTTGGTTAATGGAGAGGAGAATGAGTTTTTAGGTGTTGGATTTTATATTCCAGGACACTTTATTTTTGCAGCAGATTGGTTGAAGAGGCTTGGAGTCTGTTTGGTTTTCATTGAAATGGGCTGGAATTGTGGTTGGAAAGAATTGCTTCTGCTACAATGGAAAATATGAACAAAGCAGAGAACAGAGGAGAAATGAAGTGTTGGATTCTGTTGCTAATCTTTGCTTTGTCTGCCTGTGTAATTTAGGTATTTGTGTTTATGCAAATCTGTATTCCAGATGACTAGCTTCTGTCAGAAGTCACTAGCTAAGTTATCCATATTAGTTTCTGTATCAGTTTACCTGAATCAGTTTAATTTAGTGTGAGTTTTAACTCAAATTCAGATACCATATGCATAGTTAAGATTTCCTCAAAAGTGCCATTTTCTTTTATTCCAAGATAACTCAGACAACAGGTATGTTAATTGCATGTAAACATTTGTACATCTGTAAGACCTTTCAGGAGCGAGATAATTCAATTTTAGTGCACCTCTCTTGTCAGAGGTAGCTACTTTGGGATTCGTATGATCAGGCTGGCCTTTCTGGTGTCTGGTGGACTACTTGTCAAGAAATATATATTCACATGGAGTATAGGCTAGGGAAATCCCAGCCAGTGTTTTCATCACGTAGAGCTGTTTTTGTTTAAGGAATTACATTTGCTGCACATGACAAAATGCCAAATTCTGTAATATATCCCATGTGTTTCAGTGCAACTCTTTTTGTTAAAATTCCTTTTGTTCCTTGCTGTTGCTTGTATTTTGTATAAAAATAAATTAAATAACCTATTTCTCTCCTTAAGATGGCCTTTTTCTTGATATGTTGTAGAGTGACCCTATGTCAGTTGCTTGGGTTGTAGATACATACACAACACCTAAATTTTCAGCCGTGCTAAGAGTTCAGTGTTAATTTCATGTAATCAGCACAGCCATAGCTATTCAATGACTTCTAACCTATGAGACCACTTTGAAATGCAGTAAATTATATACTATAACTGATTGGATCCATTTCAAAGTTTTGAGAAAAAAAGAAAACAAATTGTGCCTGCTTAGGAGCTTGGTGACTTCTGTTAGTGCACAGCTTGTAAATCAGTTTTGGATTCATTTCCTGGAATGACCTTCTCACTTGTGGAATAGCCAGTATGTTGTCAAAGGAGAGTATGGCAAAATTGGTACCATCCTTCTCGGTATGCGACTATAAGGAGAGGGAAGTGTAAGCAATCTGCTACCCTGAGTACAAGGTCAGTAGTGAGAAAAGATCCATATCAAGGAAAGATGTGGAATGGATTGATGATAATATGAAGATCTCTGTACAGCCAGGGCAGCTCTAGACAGCAGAAGAGTAGCATGATGTAGTTCCTTGTAACAACACTTAAATTCATGCATTGCAATATACAGAATGAAGCTCCTGTTTTCACTGTTTTAATGATGCTGCTCTTTCATTCGAAGGAACCAGAGACTGGTATCATACCACTATTGCAGAACAGTTTTATCATATTTACAATGTCTGTATAGAGAATAATACCTTTGTTCATTCCTTGACAGATTTTCATGTTCAGAATATTGTTTTTCTGCTTTTGCTACTATATAGTTACATCTAGTAGAATGATATGTATCGGCATTTATCAAAATCTGTGTGGTAAAAACTTTGTAGGTAAGGAGTACTTATTATTGGATAAAAATACATACCTCACATATATTTAAATGCCCTGGCTGGGAAGTTCAGGCCACTTGGGGACGTGGGGGACTTAATTCATACCTATTTGGCAAGAACAGTAAATGTGCGGGAAGATAAATGCTCTGGTGCTTGCTCTCATCTCTGTGGTGTCACTATAGCCTTGTGTTACAGGCTGATTTCCATATGATCTAGTTGAACCACTTCTGTTTTAGATCTGTGATGGCAAACCCTAAAAGTCATCTTCTCCTGCTTTTTCTGTTCTCTCAGACAAACAAACAAGATGTAAAATAAAGAACATTTTGCCTCCTCCTTCTTGCAAAGCACTGAAGTGCACACTTGCTTTACTTTGCTATCATTCAGACTTAGAGAAATTCTTCAGAGCTCTGAAGCAGGTCCCATGTTTCTAATCCTGGTTGAATGCAGAATTCTCATTGACTTGAGTAGTGGAGGAGACAGCTCTTAATCACTCAGGAAAGTATTGTAGGAATAACTTGAAACACTATCAGAAGATATCCTGTAGTTGTACAGCTATATAGTCTTGGACCATTACTTTAAAATATGGCAGCATTTTGTTTTTATAGCGGAAGCTACCGAAGCAGTTATGTGTGTTGCTCATATAAATAGATTCTTGTGTCTTTGTTCTGCTTTCTAGGTTGGTTACCTCTGCTTTCAGGCATAAAAGCTTGAGGACCATTTCAAGTTAGCATATGGTATTTTTCTTTTTGTATTTTCCATATTTTAATTGCAAATCTGATCTTTATTTAAACACTTATTTACTCAGCTTTCAGTTATTAGTGCCATGCAGTAAAATGCGATATTTTCATGGCTAAATCAAACATGCCCTACTGTCAGTGAAAACATCCCCTAAAAGCCAACAAACATGTGCTGTATGCTCATATCGGAACATATTATAACCTTAGCCTACAGGGACGTAGCATATGCTAGTTAACCTTGGCACCTGAAATAGTGTGTAATTTCAATCAGTATGATTACTCATCATGTCTAAAGGTGATACATTTTCAAGTCTTATCACACTAGGCGAAAGAAAATCTGACTAAATCTGCATTTTTGCTTAAAGTTGCAATAAAATTTTGGAGCAAATTCCCAATAGTCCCTGCTTACCTCCTCTAATTTTGCAGGGCTGTACTGTTGCCTGTGAACTAGAGTCTTTATGCAGGAAACCAAATACTTGATAATATACGTGTATCTTTTTTAGGCCTTTAGGTGTGTTAGAGTCCTTTGTCAGGTGGTTGCAGTTTTTTATAAGGAAAATACATCTTGAAGTAAGAGAGTAGATCTTTGATGTGAAAAAAAAAACTACTGACAAAAATAAAGGGAAGGAAGAACAGTGGGAAGTAAGGGAATATTTGTTCCTAATGGGTATGGCCAAGGCATTAGCATTGTCACACTCTTCTTCAAGAAAAACTTGTATTAAACACATTATTACCAGTGTTTACTAAGTCACTGAGAGTAATTACAGATAATGAATGTATGTGGCATCTCAGTTTGCTCCTTGACCTATTTTTTTCCTACACAATAGTCCCCTGCCTTGTCATTCTTCTCCTCCTGGAACAGAAATCTTAAGGTTTTTGGCATTCAATAACCTTCTTAAAAAATAGTTCAGAAAAGACAAGGTCATGCGTGCTATATAAACAACACGTGAGTCTTGTACAAGTACTTGTACCTCATTACAGAAAAATACATCCAGAACTTTCAGTTCTTAACCATACATTTCTATGCTATCTCGTAAATTAGTCTGATCATTTCCATATGTTCTTTTTTCCATTGAAGTATATGATATGAAGCAACATTCACATGTGACAAAACCTTCTGAAGGAAGTAAGACAGGAGCTGTCTGTTTCTGCTTGAATGATACATATTGCAGTCTCCATAGGAGACCTCTGACTGGTCATTTTAGGTGCATTGGTTGTGTTGTAACCCCAATTAAGACCAGATTTTCAAACATTCTCAGTATTACATCAGTAGGAGTTAATCTTTTAAATACTTACACAAGTCTGGGACACAGTGCCTGCAAATGCAAGAGAGATTAAAAGGACTGTCATTACTAAAGAAAGACAGATTTAAGAGTTTTCCTCAATACTTTGTAGTTGCTGGAAGCAGTGGAATTAAGTCTAATTTTTGCCTCTCTACAAGGTGTTGACACAGTGTGTTGTGCTCTGGCATTCCTTAGTTGGTAAATGTTCCTGTCATATTCAGTGAGTGTAAATTAAACAAGTCTGACTAGTTTAGTGTCAAAAGCAGGGCTGGAGACTGTAACTGGCAGTCCTTGCTGTACACAAGAAAGAATCTGCTTATGGCAGTCACAAATTACTGCAGGAATTTGAAAAAAATGTGTAGGAGAAGTTCTTGGAGCATTGGAGTGGATTAATGCAATTGCTTCTTTCTTTATTTGGAGGCCAGTATTGGTCTTGAGGTTTTTATTCCATTTAGAATATCTACAGAACTGTATGACAAATAAAAATGCATGGCAAGTGTCAGTATTAATAACGCCTGGACACTGGGCACTGTTTAATAGTAGGCTTCATCTGGAAAACTGTACCCAGTTTTGGGTCGCTAAAGTGGAGAAGACATGGACAAATGGGACAAGTTCAGGGAGTCCCCAAGACTTGGAAGCCAGGAGGACACTTCTCTTGCCAGGAGCCAGGTTGGAGACATACCTTCTCCCACCTGCTAGAGGCATCCTATGGCTCTTAGATTGTTGTCATTGCCACTTATAGAAGAAAATCAGAAGATCTTGTTTGCAAGTCATGTCTATGCAGATTTTCCACCAAGGCCATTAATTAATTCATATTTCCAGGAATAGATATTTAAGTGTGGTATGTATCTCTGATGCTTTTGTCACTATACCTTCTCATGTTTCTAAACTTGACAGTGGGTATAATCTGCAAAATTTTACTATACCTATCATGTCATTATGTCAAGATGTTTGAGAGACTAAAGACAAATTTATTTTCTTTTATCATATGTGTGATTTCAGTTGTGAGCTGTATGACATATTTTTAGTGCCACATAGTTTGCAAGTATGGATATACAAGTTACTTACTTTAAGTGCTCCAGTACTTTATTCACTATTTATTAAACTAAATTCTTTGAGCTACTGAATGCAGAATAGATTGCGATTGATTAGTAAACAGTAATGAGCAGAAAATATTTGGGATATGTCATAAACTGCTTCATGAAATTAGGCTAGAAATTAGAGAGGACAGAAAATTTAAACTACTGTTCCTGCTGCAGAGTAGTAATTTGACCATCAAATGCCAGCAAGGAGAGTAAGCAGAACCCACCACAGTGCTGCTCTGATGCTGAAATCCAGTCTTAACCTGTGAAATGTGAAGCAAACACAGACAAGGTTTTTTTTAACATGGTGCTCATTATGCCAATAGACCAGAGGTAGCAAATGCCACAGCTGTGGGATGCTGTGTCCCTCTTACACCATAGCCAGGACCTCCAGCCACTTACTAAGAAGCATTGTGGATGAAAGATCAATATACAAAGATAGTGTATTACAGGTTGCTAATATCCTGAAAGCTGTTAGTTTCCACATAGCATATGAAATATGTGGTGTTTGTGAAATAGGTGTAATGAATCTGTGGATTCAATTGTGGTATAGAGAGGAAGTTAAAGAGGAGGTTAAAGTATTATTTCTGAGGATAAAGTCATACATCACCTTGGGAATTAAATATGACAACATCTAAGATCAAAGCAGTATTATTATTTTTCACAGTTCTGTCAGGTTTTATAACTCAATTTTCAGCTCCCCTCTGGCAGCCTTGGCCTAAACAGTAGCTACATCTTTTTAGTAATTGATTTGGACTATGAGAACACTATTATTGGAGTTAATTAATATATTAGGTAACCCTCCAGAAGACTAATTTTCGTCAGGTCTAGAGGGAGTATTTACAGTCTGGCAAATCACTACCTGAAACCATATGATAACTTATTGTATGAATTGATAAAAGTAGCTTACACGCTATCTACTCTTTTGAGTGGAGAAGAATACAGATATTAATATCAAAGTCCAAGAAATATCTTGACTGCTATTAAAAATTTAACTTGCAGAAATGAAGCTTTGAAATACTGTCCATAACACTGTAATGCAATAAAAAGTTTTATATGCTGAGCCTAACCAGTTATTCAGCTTTGAAAAGCCTTGGGAGGGAGATCTTCAAATGCACAAAAGGTGACTTTGTTAAAAGTCTTTGTCTAACTTTATCTTTTTGCTTCTGAATATTTGTCTTCTTTTGTATCCACACAGCTAGTATAATGACACATGTGCACATGCTTTGGCCAGACAGGCAAATCACTAAAAGCGTTGATTAGATCCAGAGCCATTTACCTCTGTCTGAATTTGGCTTTTAGAGAGGCTTTTGCCTGAATACAGCAGAGGTCTGTACTAATGCCTGGGTAACTGCAGCTTAGCACAGTTTTAGAGCAGAGCCAAAAGAATCCAGGTTTCTTTCTGGACTTGTGTTCTTCCTGTCTATTTATCTTATTTAGTTTAATTTAGAAATTGCAATATGGAATTTTGGACATATGTCATTGTATAGGATTTTACCTTATTCAGTAGTTTTCCCTGCATGGTTATAGTTGCCTTTCTATATTCCTTTGTGTTTCATGTTAACTTTTTTTCAGAGAAATTATGACTAATGAAAGATAATCAAATGCCCCAGAGTCAAAAAGACAATTTTCTTTTTCACAGAAAATTCAGCAAGATCATAATGTGCCTGTTTCCTTTTTGTTTTGTTTCCTTTTTGTTTTGCCTGTTTTTGTTTTGCCTTTCCTTTTTGTTTTGTTTCCTAAAACACTAATAGCCCAAAGTCTATAATATATAAAACCAGATTTTATACAATGAGCCATTAAATTTAGAACAATTCTAGCTGTGTAAAGAAAAAAAAAAACATTTTCTGTATCTGGCATTGTGCAATGTTTTTTAAATTAAATTTAGCAGTCTCAACCTATTGTCCTTAGAAGTGTCCCTAATCATTGTGCTTACTAACCTTAATATTATAATATAGAATATTATATAATATAGAATATTATAATTCTAGATATATATAACTATGTTAGTAATTGTCTAGGTATATGCAGTACAGGTAAGAATTACTGAAATCTAATGAATAGTTCACTGTAACTTGGCAGAGCATATCTACTCTAGCAAAACAATTGGTCTATGCATAAATATTCCCTTCCCAGTTTTTGGGCAAAGGGCTCCTGCTTCCTATGCATCAGCCTATTGGGGTTCACCTGGAGACCTTGGGCTTTGAGTAAGCGTTAATACTATGTTTATCCTCCAATGGATTTGTATCTCTTAGGAAGAGAAAAACCTTTAAGAACAAGAGCTAAAAGAGCACATCAGAAATTCTGTGATGTTAGATAAATCAGTTGTGCACTCTTTGGACATGTGTTCTGTGCTGCTTTTCCACCTGGAAAATAATATAGCAGAATTGGAGTAGGTTTGTGGAGGGTAAAGAGAATGAAAAATGAGTGAATGAAAACAGCCAGAGAGGAGCTTTAGATTAGGATTGATTACTTTGAAGGAAACCCAATAACAAACCTGAAAAAATACATACAAAATGACAAATGACATGGTGAAAAGAAACGAGGAGCTTCATTTCTTCTGCTCTTGCAATGCACAATAAGAGGTGAAAATCTATCAGATGAAAAGCAGGAAAATTCTAGCATGATAAAAGCAAATGCATCTCTATACAGTGTTGAAGTGGAGAGGAGAACCATTGCTACAGGAAATTAAGGTCAAAGTCCCTGTTAAAGCAATCAGTGCAGGTATGTAGGTATCAACCTTTTAGAAAAGGATATTAATTCTCTTCTATCAGAACATAAGACATCAAGGTGATGGCTAACAAGGAGGAAGATGTGCGCTGTGTTTCTGCTAGATATTCCTTATGCCTCAGTAATCTAAAATCCCATGCTGCAAAAACAAGTCACAAAATCTGTCTTCTGCAAGAAGTAAAAGTGTGTTTTATTATATTATTTGGGATTTATTGTTAGAGCAAATATCAGTCGTTGCTGAGCTTTAGTACAACCAATTGTATTGTGTACCCAGTGCTTATTCTCCAGTGTTTCATTGAAAATTGCTTCTGCTGCTTTTAAGCCTGAATGCTGAAGAGATGAACCTGTTTTTTTGCAATCAATATAGACTCTCCTGTTCAAAGTTCACATCAGCTGATCATTTCAAGGTATGTCTAAGACTAGAAAAATGTGCATTTGTCGATTTTTTTTTTTTTTTTTTTTTTTTTTTTTTTTTTTCTGAGCATCCCAACAGCATCTATTGCATTTTACTGCCTTCTTGCTTGTTCCTTGCTGTGAAAGGTGTATCTACCCATTCTTCAGAACATGCCAGTTTGCTTCCTGTGTGCCATGCACCTGATTGTCATGACATAGACCTTGCATAAATTTGCTGTTAATGGTGCTCCACTTCTGTGTACCTTTGAATGCTTAACTACTGCTGGAGTGAGGATGTCCCTTTTGCTGGTTACATAGACTTAACACTATGACTGGGAAATCATCCACACCTTTTTTTCCAAGCTTGACTTGTGTTTAAGTTTTGTTCAGTTTCATTATTTATTACTTGAGTATTCCATACGAAGTTAAACTATGAGGGACATGCAAATCACTGGCGGGAGAACAGTAAAATTCTTCATATGTGTTTCATTGTGATACCTATAAGCTGTTTTCTGTGTTGATTTGCATGCACACACTGTTTGAAGTTCACCTAAATAATGAAAAAAAACCCTCCAACATTTTGTAACTTTTTTTTTTAAGTATTGAATTCCAATTCTGGAATGTTTTGACATGTCATAGTTTCAGTAGGAACAAACTGAATGGAAAACTGCTGTCCTTGGTGAGTCAGTTGGATCAACACCTATTAATAAAAAGAGTTGTTCCTAGCAAACAGTGAGAGCTTTGTAGAATACTAGACAATTGTGAATCTTTATAATTAAAAATTATTATAATCATATATTTACTTTCAGTAATCTTCCTCTGAGCAGTCTTGTTCTGTCATGCTCTGTTTCAAAATACTTCCTTCTCATTGTGCGTAGCTTGAAGTGTTTGCTGCAAGAGAAAAATAACATAATCATAAAGCACCGAGTTTACAAATGAGCAGAACTGGTATATTGTGCAAGGCTGTCAAAACTACTTGTGGTGGCTGACGGTGCCCATAAATCCAGTTATAGCAAAAATACTATAGTTTTTTTCCTTGCTGAAGATAGATTGTCAAGAAAAATGTTTCATAGCTGTAGAATCTTCCATCTGAGAGTCAATTGTGATGCAAAAAGAACACACACAATGGCATCAGATGTGTGGAGTGGTGATATATTAGTAATAGTATGGCAATAACAACCTATTGGATAGATTTTTGCTTTGTAGCATTGTCTGCCATTGCAAGGTCAGAAACAAACTACCACCAACTAGCCTAAGATAGATGAGCATGAGTAAAAATTACCTGATAAAAATGAATTGAAGGCAATTTGTGTGATGTCCGCTCTGCAATCACATATTCACCTGTAAGCTCTTGTGTTTTAAGCAGAGCATAAAATCTTTGTTACCAAGAGGCTATAGATCCTAACAAATCACAGCCATAGAGTAACATTTTAAGATGACAGTGGGGTATGCTGTCTCCTCCTGGAGGGGAAAAAAATTCCAAACCCTACCTTTGTCATACAAGAGCAGTGAATAAGAATGACAAAGGATAAATAAGCACTAATGAGTTACCTGGTCTTAGCTTTTGCCATCTTTGCCTTTCAGACAGTCTTGATGATATCTGAGTTCTTCAGATATCTGTGGGGAAAAATGTGCAACCAGAAAAATACATGAAAAATAAAATTCTTTAAAGCAGAACTACTTCTTGTGCTGGAAGAAAAAAAAAAAACTCTTAACTGACTTCTTTTAACATATACTTTCTGGCAAGTTCATCTTTCAGCATTTTCTGACAATTAGAGAACAGCTAAGTGAAGTCAAGCTCTTCATTTGGAAAAAAGAGATAACAGCTTTCTATTCACCTCTCAATGCATATAAATTACTGTATAGGATAATGTTCTCTTAGCAGTGGGGAAATGATCACTGTTACTGTTGCTAAAAAAAAAAAACCCTCACATCTAATTGAGTGCATATCTAGCATTAATATTACTGAAGTAAAGATGCTCTATAATATGTAAGAAGTTGTGATCTCATCCTTCTAATAATAAATGTCAAATACTAAATTATGTATCATTTCCTTCTGATTATGAATTTCAAAGACTATGCTTCTATGTTGTTGGTTTATTATATTACTTTGCATTCCCATGAGTACTTTGCAAGAACACTATGAAGTCAACTATTAATTATTATCATTATAATTAGAGTAATCATAATGAACTTAAATATAATGGAGAGTAAAAGGAATAGCAAGAAATGGAACTGGAGATTGAAATTCTTATAAACATTGCTTTCTGTAAACAATTTTTGACTATCAATTTCAATGTATCTTATAAATTAAGAAGATAAGTATATCAGTATGACAGTGACTAAGTTGTAAAATATATAGTTATAAGTCAATGTTTCTTCTATCCAATTTTTTTTTCCTTTTAATCTCTTTTTGCATGTCCTCTTGCAAATGCGTAAATGACAATGTCTAAAATCCATATAGGATCAAAGGCTTGGAGTTGCTGCATTCAAAACTTAGTAACATTTACTGATATGCATAGATTCGGTCTTTGCTTTCCTATTCTGCTAAAGTCATTTCTAGTTCTATGTGGTGTGAAATGTTATGAATAAAAGCTTTAGATTCATTAAAATAATTCTCTTCAGTTTTGTAAGATAGCATCTATCCATCTCCTTAGCATACATGCCAAGGAAGGTACAACTAAAGCCTTCATGCTTCAATTTTGGAAATGCTTGAACTTTAGTTCTTTTGAAAGTATTGCTGCTGGAATGTAAAATCACTTCAAGATTTTGAAAAGAAGGTAATATGAAAACATAAACTTTTACCAAAAATTACTTTGGAGAATGTATGCTCATCCAAAACACCTAAAGATTTTTTCTACTAATTTTGGCACGAATATCAAGTTCTTCATGTAGACCCTTTCCCTCTTGCATTAAAGTTCTTCTCTGGATCTTTGCAATACAGTCTTGAATTCTTTGGTCCTCTCTAATATAGGAGAATAGAGGGGTTTTAGTAGTGCCATGGTTATAGTAGTCTAATATGTCAGGAAGAAGTCAGCACTTTTCTAATATAACTGTAAAAACTTAAGCAAAAGATTCTACATTGGATTCAGATAAGAGTACTGTTTATTGAATAAAATGTGAATAATATGTGTCATTATAGTACTTTTTAATTTGATATTAATTTGTTACAATGCCAACATATTAAACTTTGAGTTAATTTCATGTTTAATTGCTTGAGTAGAAAATATAATTCAGAATTAATAATCTTCACATGGTGACATGGCTCACTGGCTACCTTAAATTTTCTTAGTAAAATGTGAGTGAAGATGGAAGTGGAAGATTTGACATTCAAAAAGCAATAAGTTTGTTTTTTCTTGCTTTAAGAAGCAAGAAACTATCATTTGCTTGACATGCATGGAGCATTTCTCTGGAGCTTTGTAGAAACTATCAGCTTATGATGTCAGACTGTTGGGCAAGATTCTGCTGAACAGTGATACCTGCCTGCTAAGTCTCTGTGTGAAAGCCAAGGGGAGCACAAGCAGTGTTGGAGAGGCAGTGTGCAGCCTCTGAGATGGAAAGAGCATGAAGAGCTCAGAGCACAGGACAGGAGGTAGCCCATAACACCCTACACCAAGGTCTCAAAATCTTTGAGATCTCCAAGACCTACCCAAGACCTTTGGGCTGTCATTGCATTGTTTGACATTGTGCTGTGTTCTGAGAGAGAAAAAGGTTTGTTATGGTCAGGGAGTAACAACCTCTGTATGTTTCTGAGGATGACAGTAAGCGTGGTTATGCCACAGTCTCATAGAGACATTATTAGTTATTCATCATAATTATTATTGACAGGACTAGTAGAAACCATGGCAACCAAGGGCAGCTTGTCAGAAAGCTATTTTTGCCATGGCTCTTACTTCCCCCACTTGTTTCCTTACTGAAAACATATACAACCTTTTTCAGCACAATTGATTTCTCTGAATCAATCTCCTCCATATACCTAATAATGCTGTAGTAAACCTAATCAGCTAAGAGTATTGTTTTTTCTTCATTTTCTGCATCATAATCTGCTTGCAGTCCCAGATCATCTTTTACAAGGAATAAAAGATAAAACAAATATGAAAGTGTTTTGTGAGGATTTTTTTAAATGTTTACAGTGATATAATAAAGTTGTATGTTTATGCTTGTGGAGTTATTTATGAGCAGTCTGAAGAATTTTGCATTCATGTGTAAAAATATTTTGGCTTGAGAAATATTCCAAAGTGGATACAGAAGTGTGAGTGAAATAATTTTTACCTTAGGGAGGAAACATGAACAAGGAATAAGATCCAGTCTGTGTAAGTCTGTACAAGCAGTAAGAGGAAATGCATGTTGGGCCATGCACCTGATAAAGAAGTGGACTTCTGAAGTGCCAACCAAGCTCTGACAGTGAGCGGATGTTGGGGGTTACAAAATAGTTCAACAGGTAAGAATATTCAGGGGCCCTTGCTATAAATACTGCAGCAGTCTAAAAGTTATCTTATGGCTTTTTCGCTCATTAACAATCTGTGTTTAAGGTCCAGATTGCACTAGAGAAGAGTTCTCCATCTGATTCTGTGGGAATGCCACAAAGCCTCTATGCCCTTCAAATTCCTCCTCATAAAGTCTCAAGATTTTACCGTGACTGCTTGCACTGCCTGCTGTTTGGACTGTGTGCTGGCACTCTGCCCGTGTGTGAACTCTAGCTCTGCTTCCAAAGTGCCTGAGATTCCCATAAGGTGACAAGTAGATGATAAAGTGTATTTCCATTGATGTTTTCTTGCTAGCCAAGGGACTGTATCTAAGGTACAGTCTAGGCTTCATATGAAAAGTTTTAATCTTTTGCATTATCGGTTGACAGACAAGGTCTTTGCTCAGTAAGAAAAGCTAACTAGAACTGAAATGATATTTGAAGGACAGGATAGTATAGCAAGCAGTTCCCATCAAGCAAAACAGCTCAGTTTTAGCTATTTGGCTTCTCTGCTTTGGAATCGAGTTATTTCTATTATTGTTCTACTATTTGAATGCATAAGTATTACATGATGACTGGAAAAGGAAATTGCTTTTGGTAGAGCAAGTGAATGGAAAGAATGAAATAAAAAAGAATATCTACTGTTATAATAGGAAAGGGGGTTGCTATGAGCACAGAGGAAAAAATATATATTCAGAAAAAAAAAAAAAAGACATGACCTATATGCAGAGGTCCTATTGCATTGATGGAACTGGACACACTGAAAGCAGGTGTTGGGGAAATCAGAGATGAGATCAAGCAGCAGAACTGTGCATAGGCTGAAAATGGTATTCAACTTGCATAAATAAATGGTAAGGTTGGTGATGAGTACAAAAGAAAATGGAATGACATTGCCGGGCAGAGAGACATTGTATATGCTACTATATTTCTCCGCAATGGTCAGAAGATATCAAAGGGTCAAAATCCATGGTGAAGGCTATATACTTGAAAGTATGTAGCATGGATTCAACAGAAAGGTAAAGGACTTTTTTAGAAATGCTGCAAAATAGAAATAAAAAGAATACCAGGACCTTGGAACTAGAAATTGATGGAAAATAGGATTTTAAAATAAATGGACATTGCAAGCTTAGTTACGACCTTTGTTATTGGCAGTGGAGCAGAAGAAAAGAAATATTGTAAATAAAGAATTACATTTTTGTGCATGTATGTTGATACTACTGTATTCCATAAGTCATTAAAAGGCACAGTATGTGAGAAAGTAGCTTTCTGCAATTAATAAAATAAAATTACAATTGTAATACTCTAACTCGTATTAGTTATATATCCTCTTATGCTGATTTACATAAGGTATGACTATATGCTAGCATGTTAAGCCATACAGGGCTCAGAACACGACTGCTGTCCTGCTCATATCAGAGTGGTCACCAGGATAAGTTTTAATTCATGGCCTTCCTATTTATGGGAAGTAGTGTGTAACACAAATGGTGTACAGCATAGTATGTTTTTTTTTTGCTGATATTCCTTTTCAGCATTATTTTATGAAAGTGTATTTAGCTTGATGGAAATTAATTTCACAAGACTGTTGGGAAAGGTAGAAATGTTCACTACTCTGTTGATGGTGGGAAGAGCAAGAAACAAAGAGCTTAAATTACAAGGACAGAGGATGAGGTTTTATATCGAGGAAAAAAAAAAATCTGAGGATAAGAAGATCAAGTAAATTATATGAGAAAAGAATGGCCCATAAAAAGTGAGTTTTTTTAAGAGGGAGTGTATTGGATAAGTATTTGTCAAAGACAGCTAATCTGGCATTCAGATGTCTTCCAGATGTTTTCTTTGTCTTCTAGACAGCAAGTCCATGAATTTTAAATAGAAAAAAGTTGTCCAGTGTCCCTAACACACCAGCATACTGGAGGATGAAGGGAAACACAAAGTGAGCAGACTCAGATGTTCCCCTGAGTATCATGCCGCTCTTATTGCCACTGTAGGACACATCGCTGGCTGTGATGGACTATTAGGACATTTCTTTTGTTTCTGTCATTATGCTGAGGAAAACACAGATGATTTCCAGTAGAGATATGGATAAAATGGGAGAAAAAGACATTATGAGATGGTGTAAGTAAATGGTATTTCACAATGTATCTGCAGGACATGTACGGTATCTTCTGATTACTTGACTTTGCTATCTTAACATTCCTTTCTAGCTTGAATTTAAATTTAATTTCTTAAATTTTTCCATCACTGCTCTTGGGGAAAGCATGTCATCTATGACCGTAATCTGTCGTAGCTCTCTAGTCCGGAAAGCATCTGTGAATGCGGTGTGTTATTCAATGGCAGTCAAGCTCTGTGTATCAGAAGTTAGATGATGTATGTAAAAGTGTCTTGCTGGACTGAGCCAGCAGCTTATTTCATAAAAGGAGGGAATGAGAGCATCAGTTTGTAATTATCCTTGAACATTTTGATCTTGTGTGACATTTGAAAAAGTGACTAAAAGGTGAATGCTTCCCTGCCTCATTAGTGCTTTTGGTCCAGGAGGAATCAAGTTTTCTTTCATCATTTTTTTCTATCTGTTGCAGGATAATAGCTACGCTCAAGATCCTCAGGGAAAGCAGTCTACTCTTACTTCACAGATTTGCACATTCAAACAGAAGCTGGAGAACAAGCACTAGCCATTTTAGTTTGTCGTTTTAGATATTATATCAAATGTTTATGGTCAGATTTTTCAAATGACTTTGCCAAACACAGTCTGATTTAACTGCCAGACAGAACTGCCTTACAGTATACAACACAACATGGTAAAAAGATCTATGCTGCAATTATAAAATATCTTTTATGAGTAAGTGTTAAAGAAAAATGCACCTTTTTAGTGAAAAATAAAATTTATTTTCCTAATTTCTTCCAAAGTTTCTATCTTTGTGTAGCGTAGTGTTTTGGTTTGAAGAAACAGTTTCTGTGCTATGCCTTAAGGTTTTCCAAAATATTGGCACTCATTTTTGAGTGCTGTGGTAGAAGGTACCTTTCCTTTCTTTTAAAACCTTTAACTGGATTAAAAATAGTAAGCTAGATTGTCTTAAGAATTTTAACATTTTCTTGGAAAAATCATCTTTTTAACATGATTTAAGGCAATGATATATTTTTTTTAATGATGTTATTCTGCTGTCCCTTAATCCCCTCACTGATTTGATCCACAGATGTGCAGCAAGATCACCTGTGAGAATAATTCTTTCAGAAATGGCTCTGTGAAAACTGTACTTTTTTATTCAGATGCAGTTTGTTCCTGATTACACTGTCACACATCAGATCTTTCAGTTGATAATTTGACTCACTGGACATGCCAAAATAGCATTGATTGGAGAGACTGAGCTTGATTTTTTTTTCTTTATATATCACTAGTGATATTACCTGTGCATCACTTTGAGCTTACTTATATGAAACAGCAGACGGACAATGATGACAGAATTTACAAGGTATTTTCATGTATAATGTGAGTCTCCTAATGTGAGGCAGAGCAATCTGGGACACAACTGAGTTCAGAGGGAGCAAAGCACTTAAAATGGAAGTACGCTCAAGTATTCTATAGAGAAAAGGATATATTTAGAATGTAAGTGCTCTAATTGCTACTAGCTACCTCAGACCTGCTCAAAATAATCCATGCTGTCTTTTATATTATTACTAATCTCAGCAAATATTTTAAGACAGATAATCCAGTACCATAAATCTGGATAGTGCTGTTAAAGTGCTCGTTCTCCGGTTCCAGTGTTTGATGTTCTGCACTCACACATAGGAAAGCCTTCTGCTTTTATCTAGGGCACCTACTAGGAATTCAAACAGCAGCAGCATTAATGGACAATAAATTAATTATGATAATTAGTGAATTAATAATGATATGAAGAATAATATCATTTTTTATTGAAGCTCATATTAAATGTTTCATTTATTCTTTAGTTTTCTTTCACAATTTTGTACCTCCATCAAAACTTCCATTCCAGCTATCTGAATGACTAGATTGCTCAAATACCTAAAAAAGAAACTTTCAGATTTACATAAGATCTTAACCTAACAAAATGTTAGCTTTTTTAAAGCATATTTCACATTTCCAAGACTCATACAAGATTTGTATTGTACAGTATAATGATATCTGGTGGGAATACTTCACAGCAGACTTCAGTTTTCCTTCAGGATGTTCATCCATGTTTAGTCCTTTTTTCCTTTGACATGCTGCTTATTTCATTCCATGCAGCATGTCAGCCTAGTTTTTCAGCAGAAGGATAAACCATCCATGGGTCACCTGGAAATAAAAAGGTAGGAGAAAAGTCTATTCATGTAATAATTAAAAGACAGTGTAAGATGAGACCAAGGTGTGAAACCTGAGAGAAAATACACTCCTTATCTTACTTGCTAATGCATAACAGTTAATATTAGCGAAGGAAGCTGTGTGAATCCCTAATTTCTGTGATGCTCTTCTGCATCCCATCAATTTGTTAGGATTTCTGTGATGTCTGAAAAAGAAAAAGAATTGACAGCAATAGAGTATACAAAAGACATTCAGAGTTACAGAAACAGATGTCTAATGTCTTGCTTCTGAAGTTCAAGTCTACTAAATCAGATTTAGTTAAACCCCAAGGCTCAGGTTACCATAGCGTTTGTAAATGGAGAAGCCACGCAATTCTTGACATCAGTAGATAGCCCTACTTATAAATTATCAGGATGGACAGGTAATTCTGAAGATGACTTCCATTTATGTGCTGAGATGGAACAGCACATCTTAGACACATCAACACTCTGACAGTGATCTTATTGTTTAGAAATGCCAGTCCCATCCATTATGCTTTGTGCTCAATAGTGGGATGTCACACTGCCAACATACCACTTGCTAATAGGGCGAGTTATGAATATATTTCTTTTTCCTTAAAATGACAGGAGAAATAAAAAAGCATATAAGGTTTCAGAATTACATGATAGCCCTGGAATTATAAGAGTTAACTACAGGAAGTAATCAATCTACCAGCTTTTCATGCAAGGAAAAGGAAACAGGAGTCAGTCTTACTGTAGTATGGTTTTCCAGAGCTGAATTATTCTAATGTGGTGAATGTAGCTGCTGGTTGGCATCCTTAAAGGAGGACAGCTGCTTCATCAACAACACTGCACCTCCTTCAGCATCTCCAGCCTTTGGCATGCAAGCCTGATTTTCTGTTCATTCTGTTCACCAGGAAATGGTGTGCGCCTCAAATTACATTCTGTCCTCTTTTCCCTTCCTAGTTCCCCATCAATAAAAATCTCTTTCTTGCACTCTTATATTCTTCCTGTTGTCAGAAGGCTGCATCCCACTAAAAACGTTTGACAAATTTTATCCACTGCAAGAAAACAGCTAATCTTTTAAGAAAATTGTGTGAGCCTGCAGGAAGCCTTAATAGCTAGTCTTTAAAAATTCATTTTTAAATGCTTTATCCTGATTCCTGTGTTGCTTTTATTTCTGATTTACTGGATGAGGAATTTGGGTGTATAGGCCAGAAGTTTTAGAGAAAACTAATAACTTTTGAATAGTCATTTGTAAGATAAATCAGAATGGAAATTTTTTTGGGGGAGGGGAAGTGAAGGATCATTTGTTACTCTATTCTATTGCAACTTATTAGAAGTTGAAGATGAATACAGGTAAACAATCAGTAGTTTGTGACCTGAAGTTTTATCTTCCCTTTTAAAAAATATTTCTCCTGGAATTTTATGTGGCTTGCTTCTCTTTTGGCCCTTTTGGATCCTACCACTGCCACCCTAGATGTTTAGGAAAATGAACTCCTGGCCTCTGGCTATCAATCTAGCTGTAGGGGAAAGATAACTGGAAACCTGTATAACTGACCCTTAATTACAAACTCTTGCCTTAAACAATATTTTTTAAAACAAGGGAAAAGATAATTAAAAAGAAAGAAAGAAAGAAAGAAAGAAAGAAAGAAAGAAA
>JAUBOD010000375.1:4323372-4336311 GCA_032353885.1 Nothura maculosa
AAAGAAAGAAAGAAAGAAAGAAAGAAAGAAAGAAAGAAAATGAAGCTACGTATTTCTGAGTTACCAAGATTTCTTTTTGCATCAAAGTAGCTATTTTGTACTTTCACATCATGTTCACAAAGAATAGGACCAAAGTCTATACCAAAATGCATTTTCCTCCTGAATCACTACCATTCATTCTGTAGACAAGAAAAGCATGTTGGGATCATCTTAAGACAAGCCAATTCAGCTACAAATATTTACACTAAGTACATAAGGTAGTCCTTGTCTTTTCAAAAACACAGAAGCAACCAACCATGCATTTATCAGTGTGTCCCCTGCCCAGGGCTAACCCTGTGTGGAACCAGCTCAGGTAGCAGAGCTAGGACATTTTCAGCCTGTCACCTGAACCAGCCTCCCCACTTTGACACTCCCTACCTGATGTCAGTCTTTAGGACATGTTTGTGTGCAGAATTCAACGTTTCCTATTAAGCATCAGTGTGTGAATTCTATAGCTGTGCTTCTGTGCATTAGTTAAATGAAAGCAGAGTGGAAGTGAATAAAAGTAAGAAATATGCACTTAAGAAAGAAAGCACAGTGAATTCCCTTAAAGGGTGTCCTTTGTTTAAGGACTCTCTCAATATGCCTGTCTCTAGCTTCTGAGGTTAAGACAGAGTACTCTGTTTAATTATTTACAAATTGCTAAAGCTGTGCTAAATGAACCTCTGTGAGACTGTCACACAATGTTTAGAGCAGTTACCTCACAAATACCAAAGCAAATCTGCAACGCTTAAAAAGTTTCCATAGATTCAAGAAGCTCCATATTCCCACCATTAGAGACCAGACAAGAAGGAAAAAAAAATGCTTCCTGAGTGTAATAAGACAGGAAGTTCAGAGAGAGAGAGGTGTTTTTCCTTTAGAATTGTCCCCAGTTACTCTTTTCTTCCTTCCTTTCCCTCCACATTATTTCACTGAATAAAAACGAGTTTGCAAGCTTTCAGATGCTGAGCCTGTTAACTTCCCAAATCTCTCTGCATGCAGACAAGTTCACTCTGTATAAAGAACACAGTGATGCATAAAATAGTTACATTGCCTTATGCAGCAGTCTAATTTATTTCATAAAATATCTAACAAATGAGCAAATATATTATGATGCCACAGTCATAAATGTTGTAAGTTTAGAGTAATTCAGCATGACCAATAGAGTTGAAAACCATTATTTGAAGATTGTTGATGAGTTAGTAGTGTAAGATGTTCTGGGCCTCCAGACGGGAATTCTGTGAAAGGATACAAAGATTATTGAAGTGGAAAAGGCAAAAAAAAAAAAAAAAAAAAAAGGAATGCATGCAAACTGAAAAAGTGAAAAGGGCTTATGAGGAAAACTCAAGACTTTATTTGCACTGAGTCAGTTTTCTTTTTAATAACTTTTTAGAGGTTAGAAGTAGATTTTATTTAGATTTGTCCTCCTCCTTCATAAGAATAACCACTTAATCTTTTCCTAGTTCATTCAAAAGTACTTTAATAAAAACCCCATTTGGATTTGGTATTATATTTAAATATGCTTTTACCAGCTGAAATTAGTACAACAAATCAATCATAGATTTTTCAGTATCATTTATATCCAAGGAATGACAACATCTATGTGAGGAATTTGAATGACAACCTCTATGTGAATAACTTGCTTGGGAGAAGAATGGTAAAAATTTAGGCTTGCATCCCCTTCGGAGAAGTTTGGGAGTGGTGGGGTGTGGAAGAAAAGAAGGAGAAGCAAAAAGGAAAGAGTCATGCAGGTGAGAACAAAGACCTTGTTCAAGGTTCAAAAGGTTCAAAACCTTGTTCAAAGGTTTTTCCCTAAAAGCTAGTCATAAATTTGACAAGGAGGGGTAACAATTTACTGAAAACAGTAAGAGAGGCTGTTCTCCAGAACTGTGCTTTTAATGTTATTTCCTGAGCATTATAAGTTCCAGGGATGCCTGTGGAAGTTTTGCAATAGGAAATAGAGCTTTGTGACTGAAGATGATTGTAGAATAACCTGGAAAGGAGGTAATTAGAGCCAAGAATGACAGGTTGACAAACACAATTCAGAGACAAATGTAGAGACAAGCAGCCAAGGCAGCTCTACATCAGGATATGGCATTGTGCACTGGGGACTTGTCCCAGATCTGCTAAAGCTATTAAACACAAGGCTGATAGGATGGGGGTTGGGGAATCCTGCTCTTCTACTTTGAAAAAAAATGAATTTATGTCCTGAAATATTTCCCCTTGATAAAAATGTTCATAAATACTTTGGAATGAACATATCTATGGGATTGCCAGAAACTTGTCCAGTCACTGCAGCGCTGATTTTATTTATGAGTGCCTTAATATACCTTGTTCCCTTCTGCTGCAGTGGGAGAAGCTCTGTGGAAGAGTCGACAAATGGAAGAGAAACACAGACTAAGTACAACAAAATAGATGATAGATAGCATCTGTACATTTCCTACATACCTTTAACATTGACCTCTAATTTTTAAAGAATAGAGTGTGCTGCTAGCTTGAATACCCAAACAGAAATCTAAAATGAAATCCACAATGAGGAATATGATCAGAAAAACTGAAGCAGAAAATTCCTAAATAAACAGTCTAGAGAGCACTGTGATGTGATGTAATAAGTTGCAGCTGCTGAAACATGAGGTAAGGCCTGCATTCCTGCAACTTTTTCCTCCAGAGTTTTCTTCTCTGTCAGTACTTTGCACAGCTTAGGATGAATCAATACTTAAAGTTAAGATTCCTTCATCTTATAGATCTACAAATGAGGAGATCTGTAGTTTCCAGGTTGGATATCTATGGATACTTCTCAAATTTCTATTAGGTCTTCCATAACCACAGGTGTAACCACAACCTAGATAGCTATACAAACCTAAGTTTCAAGGGTTTTGCTAAAAGTAGGCACTTGCAAATGATACCAATGAGGGGAAAGTAACAAAGAATCACAAGCTTGCTTTAGAAAATAATCTCTTTTTCACAGGTTACTAAAACAAGTTTTGCTTTTTCTCCCATGTAGATATAAATTTCCAAATGTAATTCCAAATAATTTTCCATATATGAAATATAGAATTGATATGTGGAGTTCCTTAAAAAAGGCACCCATTTTTCACTGGTTCTCTGCTATCTAAACTATATTTGAACATTAGAAATGAAGGAATATTTGGCCATTTCCAGATTTCTGAACTACAAATTGCTTGTGTATTCTAAGATTTTAAATCTGCTAGAAACCATATAACTATCTAACTGGTGACATTTGGTGACATATCTGATAATCAGCTAAGTCATTTGAATACCATTCTTTTAACCTCAAGATGACCTTTAGTTTCAATGTTTCTAATATGCTGAATAACCTTGGTAAATGATTATTAGATGTGAAAAACTAACAGAGAAAGAGAAAAGAAGATTAATCAGAAGAGTGTTTCTGAAGGCAGTCAGGAACAAAATAGTTTTTTAAAGGAAACTTGATAGAATTAATCAAAACAAATCATCAGCAATCCCCCTTCCATGAAATCTTTGCAATGTACCCTCATTCATTAAAGACATGCCATGTGTAATTCTGTAACAACAAAATATCACATATCTTACTTAAGCTTGTTCTAAGTTTGCTTCAATATGCCAAAGAAAGCACAGGAATACAGGCAAAAATGTTGTGGTCAAAAATCTCAAGTTTCTACTGAATCCTTTTTCATGCCAGGGATATTCAGAGATATTTGATTTTTTTTTTAGATAATTTGCTTTGAGTTGTGCCTTAAAGTGAAATTTTTATGAAATTTATTATATTACTACAGCTGATAAACAGATTTGATTTAGATTGGCAACTTGGTTTTATATACAGAAAGCTCAAAGGAACAGTCAAAGCATTTGGGGAGTAACTTCTGAAGAAGACAAATCTGTAAGCAATCTAATCGCTGTCATCATTTATCAGGTAGCACTGCATCAGACAGTATTTTTATGTGAGCAAGGTGAGGTGAGCAACACTTGAATCAAAGACTGTACTCTGTACAGCAAAAGAAAATCAAGTTTTTCAGCATAGAAAAAAGCCCAAAACAAAAGAAAAGATGACTGTAGGTGTTCTTGAAAATATTCTTCAAGCTCTTGTGGATCCTTTTCCCACAGGTAAATGAGATACTGCAGATGTAAAATGCTGTCACTCTTATTTGCACACACTGAGCAATGCAAGCACTTCAGCAGCAGGCTTAGGCCAAAAAAAGTTGCAGGACATTGGTCTGAGGTATTCCCATACTGAGAGCTTTAAGGTAGTTACTGCTCTCCTGTAGTGCCAATACCTTCACATATTCCTGAAAAGCAGACTTCCCTGACCCAAGGACGGAGAACAGACATATGCAGAAAAGTGTCTGTAAAGCATCTTTTCTACTACACAGCAATCCAGGGACTTCCACAAAAATGCCGTGAGTGACAAAACCACCTCTACTGTGGTGCAGTGCATCAGAGTAAGCTCTGCCACTAGGTAAGCTCTCTCCAAGAGGACAGCATATCCCTTGTAACTTCCACTGACACATCTGAATGAGCCAAATCCCCACATCCACAGAAAGACTTTTGTGCCATTCAAGGACTGGGGCTTGTGGCTACTTTTCTTAGACATTAGCGGAATAAAAGAAGACTTTCTGCTCATTCAAATGGTTTTCAAGAAGATACATCAATTCAAAGAAGGATTTGCTTTGTAGATTGACTTATTAATAAATATCTGTTCCCAATTCCTTTCTTTTTTGCCCTTTTTTTTGAATACAAGTTTAAAGAAATCCATGCGTTAGAGATGAGTTAGCCTTCCTTTTGACACTACAAGAAGACAACTAATGTCAGCATAGTCGATGCTTTCTTGTTATGGACTTACCCACAGACTTAGTGTCAGTGAATATCTTTATAAGTGCAAAGTTTATGAAATTTGGAACTTTTTTCTTTAGTTTTGCAGGACTGTCATTTGTAGGATCGTGAAAATAAGAAACCACACCTCTGCCTTTCTCTTACAGCAACTAGAATTTACAACATAGTAATGCCATCCCGAAAAGGCCCATTGCTAAAACCTCGCTGCAGTGATAGAGCACTTGTGCGACGCTGTTATGTATTCTTAAAGAGGTCACACAAAAGGGTATGTTTCCCTCTTTCTTTGTGCACTGAGGCAGAGCAGCTGAACTGACGTGTCTGAGACCTGCTGCAGCTCATCATGGGGGCTGAGAAGAACGAAGCTACATCTTTTCTCTACTGCCAAACAGCCACAAAGATTTACAAGTGCATCCTTCCTAAGGCTATTGCAAAGGATTTCTGATCACTTTTCCTTATATATTCTTGGGGACAGTAGAAATCATTTCTGTACTGAGTTATTTCTTTAGATTATATACTATGTGGAGGGGATAACTACCTTTTGCCGTCTCTGTATATGGTATAAAAGAGCCTGACTTCTCCTGGAGGTCTCTTGGCTTTAATGTACTGTATCTACGAGGGAGGATCCCCAAGTGCAAAATATGGAAGAGTTACTATTTGCAATGGACAAAGTTCTCATTCTTCAGTTTTGGCAGGAAATTGACATTTCTTTGGTCTTTTTGGCTTTCTACAATACAGGAAAGGAAATACAACAATGATTTCACTTGGAATATTTTTTCCAGTACTATATGGAAACTGTTAAAAAATAGACTATGCTCAAAGATGAGGTTATTTTTTTTCTTAAGTGAAGAAAATAATAGTTTTCAGGTTTTTGGAAGGAGTTGACATTTTAGATGTTTTCTTCTTCATATGGTTACTCTAGGTACTGTGGCGTAAAAAGATTTCTAGACCTAGTCTCATGTGAAAGTGTTCCTAACAGAGATGTATTCTCACTATGAATGTTGTGGAAAAAAACACGTAAGACTTAACAATTAGTAGATACTGTTTCTCCTGGGAGTTTCTTTTGTAGGTCAATGCATTGATTTCTCTGCACTGGAGATGGGAAAAGATGGGAAAATTTATTCAGTTAGGGCATGGAACAGCAAGACACTAAAACTAAGGTCTATTATCAGTTTTGTGCCAGGGTCTACCTTTGCCACCTAAGGCTATTCAAAGCCTCTCTGAATTCCAATACTAACCTGAAAAATGCGGATAATAATTTGTGTAATTTTTTTGCGACCATAATGAGATTAAATTATTTGAGTTTAGTAGATAAATTTCAAATTAGGTGAATAGAGAAACAGGGTGGATAGCATTTTTTATATATACAAACCTGGGGGAAAATACTCATTCTGGTTATAAAGATAGTGGATATGTGTAGATACCAGAGAATATATAACTAGAGGGGCAAGTGGTTGTGCTCATCACATCAGAACAGCTAATATTCAATTCACATGTAAAACTACTTATTGCATAGATTTTATTAAGAGAGCAGGATAAACCTTATCCTAATATGTACCTAAAATTAGGAGTTTAAGAGAACAAAATGGCACAGCTGAGAAGTCTTGAAGGAATGGGCAGAATAAGACTGCTGCACATGCTATTTAACCGTATGGTGAAGTACTCTAATTTGGCTGAGCTCAGCCTGCCTGTGATCTTATTTTGCATCATTCAGGCAGGTGAAGAAGAGACTTGTTTGCTAATTAGTGTTATGATTTGAGATGCACAGCTGTAATGAACCGCGAAATGGCAGTCACAAGTGATATTCCTGCAACCCTGGTATGTCAGCCTGATGAGACGGCTGCACTTTGTCAATATCAGCCAGTAAAAAGTCCCAGAAGGAAAATACTAGATCAAGTGAGAAGGGGTTATTTAATAGAGGGCAATTAAGGAGAGTGATAGTTCTAATTATGCATGCAATGAACTGCAAGTGGAGACACTAGCTTGGGAAGATTTTTAGTACAGTGGTGACAAGACTTACAGTTTACATTAGGTTCTGACTGCATGCTGCAAGGCAAACAGGTTAACTCAGAGCGTCGAAGAGCTGTAGAAAAGGCCCTCCAGACAATAGCAATGGAAAGAGCCTTTGAGGATGTCACCAGTTGGAGCTGCTATTGCTTACTTCATTGCATTATGGAAAGCACAGGTATGAAGCTGTATTTTCCACCATAAGCTATGAAGTAACCACTTTTAAGTAAACACATTAAGATGGCATATAGCATACAAGCATAGTTTCAGGTATCATAAACAGTACAAGATGACTGGCAGCGACACAGGCACTCTTTCATGACATTTTATTACAGATAAGAACCTACCAAAAGCCATGGCAGGACTGTTAATTTCAGTTCTTTAACATCCATTCTTGTTTTTTCTATTCTCCGCTTTTTCATTAATGAGTGATTTTGCAGTCCCTCTCTAAGACTGTATTTCATTACTAACATATTATCATACAGGAAGATCTATTAAACTTGCCCTAATCACACATGATATATGACTATTTTTTTTTGTATCTTTCTATAGTCAATATCTACAATTTACAAGAGAAATGTTACTCTGTTCTTAGTTTAAATAGCTATAGAAAATCAGTAGGGTAGCATCAGTCTGTTCTGAATTTATGTCTAAACTACACTTTTAAAATGAAGACAAGATTTTGTAACTTTGCATTACACTTTGGTGTTATGTGGTAATTACTGTAGTGGTTTGAAATGTGTTCTTCTCTGCTCCTCACTTCTGTTGATCCTGATCTTTGCTGGCTACCTCTACATGGGTCTAATTCTAGAATATAGAATCACAGTAATTTGATCACAGTGAACTATACCCTGTCAGAGAATCACAGACTTACAGAATGATTGAGGTTGGGAGGGACCTTCAGAGTCCAACCTTCCCACTCAAGCAGGGTCACCCACAGCACAGGGCACAGGGCAGCATCCAGGCAAGTTTGGAAGATTTCCAGAGAAGGAGACTCCACAACCTCCTTGGGCAACCTTTGCCAGGGTGCTGTCACCCTCACAGGAAAGAAGTTCCTCATATGGAGATGGAACTGCCTGTGTTTTAATTTATATTCATTACTCCTTGTCTTGTCACTGGCCACCACCAAAAAGAGTTTGGCTCCTTTATCTTCTCCCCTCAGGTATTTGTACATATTGATAAAATCCTCTCTCAATCCTAAAGCTAATCCCATATTTGATCCCATATTTAATTTAGCATATGTAAGAAAACAAAACAAAGAACTGCATTTATTCCTTTTTTCCAGTCGCTAAAATCTTTCACATACTCACTGAGTCTTATTTCTATATATGTGCTTTCAAAGAATGTTTGAAGGCTTTTATTCTTGGAGATATTTATAAAGATGGTTTAATGGTACCTGGATAGTTGAATTTTGAACTAAAATTTATCCTGGAATTAAATTGCAGTATGCCATGTGTATTTACTCGGTAATTAAATGTGAAAGCTACATTTGGACATCAGATCTCTAGAAAATTCAGCTCAGGATTCAATCTTTGAATTCCGTATTTTAAATGTATTAGTTTCTTGGTTTGTTAAGACTATGAAAATATGATTGCAAATGTAAGTGTAGCTGTAGTTTTATTCAACACTAGCCTTTTTAGCTAGCCTTTTTCCAATCTACTTCTTCCCAGAAAAATCATAACAGTTCACCAGAGGCATGTGATATAAGATACTGTGACTTTTGGATGAAGAAAATATCGGTATATTTTTCTCTGTGAAAGAGTTAATTTACAAAGGTATGTTGGCTTTGTCATCCAAAACTCTGATTCTAAGAAAGTCTTCTACAGGGAAATGAGTTTTTATTTTCAATGAATAATGTCAGGGATATAAGAGCTGCTTAAAAGCAAAAGGGAAAATAAAAGAATTTGCAATGACGCACAGGAGCATTATGACATGACAGAAAAAAAGGGGTGGACCATGCTTTATGAAGTTCTATGTATAGTTGAAACACCTCATATCCTCTAGCTCAAAAAAAGCATACCCCAAAGGAAATGTAAGAAAGAAAAATCTGATATATCTGACATTTTTTGTCCCTTATGGGAGTAAAATATCCACAGAAAATGTTAATCTTTATGGTTATATGAGAACTCATAATCAAGATTAACATGAAGAAGAAATTGTTGACTATTATCATCAGGGACAGAAAAGTGTTACTTCATTTAATTTCATTTCTACAAGTATCTTTCTTTCTCTTTGTATGTTTGCTCATCTGCAAGATTATTTCCTACCATAAGGACAACAGCAAATTTTAAATCCCCCTCAGTCACATTCAGACACCACATTTTATCTGACATTAAAGAGGTTTTAAAATGTTATATTCCTAACCCAGGGTGTCAGAATTTCAAATATTTTTGAATGAGAAATTCCATAGGTCTATATGAAAGTTGTAATCTCAGTATTTTCTTTAGATATACAAAAGCTTGCTAATCCTATTCTTTTCTAATGGAATTTGTTCAAGGTCATTAACCAACTAAATTATTCTTTCTAGTCTCATGATGGAGATGTGCCTAAATTGTGTATGATTTTTGTACTCAAGGACCAATCCCTGTAACATCTTTCTTCTTTAAGGACTGCTATATAATACAGAAAAATATATTAATTAGTTCACTATGGACTTCAACAAATTCTACTTTAATACATTTTTGTATATCTTTCCAAATGAAAATAGAGATACAGACAAGAAACACAATTACAACTCTTGTAACAGCTAGAAAGAAACCTCTAGGTTGGCAAATATAAAAACAAAGAAAGTCAAGAAATAGAGTATGATTCTGGCAAGGATAACGATGCAATAACAATCTATATAGCACACTTCATTTTTCAAAGTCTAAGAGAAAACCTAAGTTCACATATATGGAATTTAAACACAGGCTCCTCATTTGCTACTCACATATATTTAACAAGAAGAAGGAACACAGGCCCCAAGTTAGCACAGCATAAGGCTAGGCTGAAATGCTTTCAGGCAACTGCCATAAAGACAGAAGCACTGGCTGTGAAGTCTGTGGTTAATCTCATATACAGATTTATCCAACAATTTAAGCAAGTGACATCAATCAACCTTTTATGGAGTACTTTCTCTAAGAGTTATAAATGTGAGTCCATCAATTACGTTCACTGCTCTGATAAGGCAGCTCATATGAGCTAGCATGTTTTCTACTTGCTGCTTAAACCTTAACTGAAATGATGGTCAGATCTCAGGCTCCTATTCTGGGTTTGTACAGCTGCATAGCACAAGGAGCATAGAAAGGTGATCTTTCAGCAGAGCTGGTGATCCTTTCTGTCTACAAAGAACAAAAGGTCACAATTACATATCAGCTGAGGGCAGCAATTACCTCTGGAGATCATTTAGTCCAGGGCAGGCTTCTCAGGACTCTCTCCAGCCTGGTTTTGAGTATCTCTAAGGATGGAGACTCTCAACATCTCTGGACAATCTGGTTCAGTACCTGAGCATCCTCACAGGAAAAAAAGTTTCTAAGTGGAAATTCTTGTATTTCAGTTTGTGCTCACTGCATCCTACCCTGTCATTGATTTTCACTGAGAAAATTGTGGCTGCATCTTCTTTATTGCCTCCATCATGGTATTTTATACATGCTGATCAGATTCCTTTGAGCCTTCTCTTTTTCAGACTGAACAGTCCCAATTCTCTGTCTCTCCTTCCATGGCTCTTAGAAGGACCCAAAGTTTATGACCCAAATTCTTAATCATCTATGCAACCTTTTCTTTCTGCACTTCCTGCTGTACAAGGGAGCTCTGTACTGGATACAGCACTTCCAATGTGTCATCAGAACCAAGTAGTAGGGAAGAGTCATCTCTCTCCACAGGCTGGCAATGCTCTCTGCCTAAGGAAGACCAGGACTGACCACTCTTGCCATATGCAAACATGGTCTTGTGCATATCCAGTTTGTTTAAATGTTCTCTGATCTGATTGTCTTCCACCAAGGGCAAGTCTTCTTTAATCCAGGCTTTCCCACTGGTCTCATGGGCATGGAATTGCTGACAGCAATAAAGAGTGCTAATGCCCGTCGTCTCAGTAAAGACTGAGATGAAGGAAATATTGAGCGCCTCTGCTGTTTCCATGTCCTTTGACAGCAGTTCCCCTGCCCCATAGAACAGTGGACCCACATCTTCCCAGCCCCTCCCAGGGCTGGTACCAGGGCTGGTAGTAGGGCTCTGTATAGTCATGGCCCCAAGGGGTACATGGGGGATACACCCAAGGAGTACAAGGGGGTCTGGCAGGCTTTAGGACTAAGGCACTTGCCAAGGCAATAAATGTATTTATAGCCAAGGACAATCACTTTCCACATTAGTTTGGTTCTGTTTTTTGGCCATGATAGAAGTTCTTTGTGGCTATTGGCTATGCTTACATTAACAAACTGGTTTGGAGTAATGGTGCTACTTAGAAATTAATTTTTTGAGAGTCTCCATTTACTAAGAGGAGGCTCAATTTCCAAAGTGATTTTGGTTTGTTCAAAATAGGTTCGTTTTGCAGGAAAATAAGCAAAATGCTTTTCCAGAAGTGTTCCCATACTTAATGGGAACATTAAGATCCAAACCACGATGTGGACTGCACCACTCTATTCGATCCAGAATGCACCACAGTGTTTTTCTTCAGAAAGCTTTGTGGCACACACACAGTCAAAACACTGTTCAGGGTACAAGACAAAATCTAATCTGAAGTAAACTTCAAGCATCACATGTATTGAGTATGTGAGAAGCCTCAGCACAACCTGCTTTTGCCTACTGGTCCACATATTTACACCTAATTACTTGATAAATTCAACCTAGCAGTTGTGGAAATTACAAATAAATCACAGTAATATAAAGAAGTCAGTAACTTAGACCAAGACTCATTACAGCAAAGATGTGAAATAAAGGCTGCATGTTTTCTTACCAAGTTCAGAAGCAACAAATAATGAGTATTCTTTAGGTAAGTTAAGAGAAATTGGCCAATTTTATAGCTTCTGACTGCTGTTTTGCTATTTTTTTTCAAACCAGGTACCAAATTACCAACTTTATTTTTATTTATTTAGCCAGAGTACAGAAATATTTTATTCAAAGCTGTGTATCTTTGAGTTGTGTGAAGTGAGAAAGGTTATAGTCAGTGTGACAGATCATATGGCCTGAGATACTGCCTGAAAATCAGAAGTCTATAAATAGGCTTTCTAGCTTGTATTTTTTCAAAGATGTATGACAGGGAGGTTATGTGTGCTACTGTTTGTGTGACATAGGCAGTTTTAAGTGATGTGTCAATTTGTGACCCAAACTGATAATGAATAAAATTTTATTTTTGTGAATTTTTCAGAAATCCAGACACTGTTTTTTTAATGCAGTTTGGGAAACAAAATATTTGAGGTGGAATGCCAGTGGAGTCAGGAGTCAGAAAATCCATCTCCTGTGACATTAGAAATACTTTCTTCTTCTATGTTCATTTCTTCTTCTATAAAATAGATATAAAACACTGATCTTCTAAGATGATCTAAGATTAATTGGGGTAAGCACAGTTTATAATATAACAAAAAGTAAAAATAAAATAGAAATATTATATGAAAAAAATAAACTCATCTTACTTTCCCTTAGATTAAATTAAATCAGAATTAAATCAGAGTAATTTACCCATTACTGTGGTTAATATCCTTCCTTAGTTGGGGAGAGCATGCAGTTGGGCATAAATATAAGGGAATGTTTTCCCTCTGATATTAACTGCACTTGTTTGATAACAACATGAATTATCTTTCTCTCAGCTACTTCCTAAACCAAAAATGCATGGTTTATGGGAAGTATTTTGTGGTTGTATCACTATATCTTTTCCCTATTACTGAATTCTTTAATTTGTCAAATGCTACTAATCTATTCTGGATAAAATATACTATATTTATATAAATATGAAGTTATATCATGTAACTGTAAGAACAGATAACTGTTCTTTTATTTATTGATGTTGATTTTTTCTTTTTTATTGTTATTGATCTTATCTTTATTTATGTCTCAAAATAAAGAAAAGAGACAATAATTTTTCTCATTTTTTGCCAATATATCAATATTAAAAGA
>JAUBOD010000375.1:4342557-4364055 GCA_032353885.1 Nothura maculosa
TTGGACTAGATGATCTCTAGAGGTCCCTTCCAACCTTGTAGATTCTGTGATTCTGTGATTCTGTGATTCTGTGAAATAGAGACCAACAAATTATGCTATCTACTCAGACAATAATGATTTTCCTGTGATATTTTAAGACGATTCCAGACAACGATGTTCAAGACATCTCCAATAATTTAAACAAGAAAATTTAGTAATACGTATTTAATATATCCTGGGATTTCCATTCCAGTTGCAATGTTGAAAAGGTTTGATTTCCTGACAGCTGCTAAAACATGTTATAAAGTCAAACCTCGATATTTGATGGGACTTCATGTTCCATCTCACAGCTGAGGTCTGTGACCTCTTTTCACTGGGGCTGTAGGTCGAGTTCAGTTAGCATGCTCCAGTCCTATGAAATTATTGCTCAAGAAGACAGTGGTGGAGTGACATCTTTATACATACTGCTGCCAGATAGATATTTGGCTTGAAGTTGGAACTGAGAAGAGAACAGTTATAAGAGACAGAAATTCCATCTTTTCTGTGTAGTACATGACAGCAATGTTTGACAGAGCAGAGGGAAGGAGCAAGACTGGGTTGACAGAACAATGTGAATCTGCTTTTAAGGGGAAGCTGCAGCACCCACTATTCACTTGGGAACAAACTATTGCAAAAGCACATCAGAGAGGACTTGGCAATTTTTCTTCACTTCTTTTTATAAAACAGGCCAAACAAAACATACTAAAGTGAATAGAATCTACGTTCTTCAGTTAAAACTTTGAAAGCTTTGGGGTTTTTTAGTTTAGCAAGCTTTATTCATTATTGCTGAATAGCTTCCAAGTCTTCATTAGCTTTTCTCTATTCCTTGACAGAAGAATTCCTCATAGTTAAATTGTACAAGGAGAACCTGTCCTCCTGCTTTTAGGGATAAAATAATGTGAACATCAGGAGAAGCGACAGTTCAATTAGGAACACTGGTAACTTATTCGGAATGGCAGTATTTGCTAGAAGCAAAGAGTGTGTGGGCACTGAAATGCCTTTTGCAAGAGGGAAATGTAAGGATCTTTATATAGTTTTGTAGAAAACCACAAAAAGGGAAAGAATGGGTAACCAAGTAATGCGTCTGAAAGCACAGCACAAAGGTCTTCCCTAATAGAGAACTGTGCTGAAAGATTTTTCCCCCCATGAACAGCAAGCGCTTGCTGCACAATCAATATATATACCATTTGTTGTTGTGTCAGTATATTCTTTTAAGTACATCTATTTTTTCTAGAATGCTCCTGCTAATGTTTCTATATCTTTTTTAAGATTAGCAGATTTCTTGATTTTCTTGTCATTTCTTTCCCTGATGAAAATATGGGTAATTATGGTAATTATGTTGCTGGAGCAAATAGTCAACAATATTTTATACAGAATAAAATTCTAATGCAGGTTTTCATATGAAAATACTACTATGAATGCTGGGTTTAAGAATAAGAATTTATGTGGGGACATCCTTATAAATATTTCCAAACTATGCCTCTTCCATAAGCAATATGGAACATTGCAGTTTTCCATGCATGCACTGTAAATTCAAGCATGGAGTTTTACCGTAGTGTACCTCATCTCTTTAAAGGACTAAAACTGAACAAAAAGATGGTTCAGATATCATAAACATATGTGCAATGCATTTAAATATATGTGCAGTGCATATCAGTGCATTTAATTCTGTCAAATAAATCATTTTTTATGTCTAATTGCTAGAAATATTACCTAAGACAACACATAGCTAAATGAAAACATATTTCAGAGAGAACATAGTGAGCTATTTTATGTAGGTTTTTTTTATGTAGGATATGAGCTAGCCAGAAATGAAGGTTTAAGGATTAAAAAAATACTCTAGAAATTCATACTTTAGATGTGTAAGGTGTATTTATTTCTGAAAACTGATTTTAGACAAGTTTAACTCTACCTCATTACAAGCTATACTGTAACAAAAATAGAATATATAGTAAAGCATAGAATTGAATTATGATTGATTCTTTCAATATACAATAGAGCTTAACCAACCAAATTATACAGTTCGATGTTTCTCAAACACAAAAGGTAAGCCACAAATTCTACAGTGAAAACATCTGTTTATCAGCAGTTATCTATCTCAGAAAGAAATTGCAATTCCTTTATTTCCACAAGCAGTTTCAAAACTTACTAATGTGTCTCAGACAACCACATGATGTAATTGTGGGTTACAGTATCTCTTTCACTAGGTACTTTCTTATGGGTTAAAAAAATCTAAAAGAAAAGAAGAAAAAGAAAAAAAGCGAATCCATTACTTTGTAACAGCCTTTGTTCATTCCTTCTGATTACGGAACTGTTACACACGGAGTTTTTGAGATGATCAATACTTTAAAAACTCTGGTATGCTTTTTATCATCTGTGCTGAGTCTCATAAAAAATGAATGCTCTTTTTTTTACCAGCACCTGAACCAAATCAATAGTTAAGGTAATGAGATCTTACTTTTTGACAGATCATGTTGTTACACAGGTAAAATCTGGAGGCTTTCATGAGTTGTAAGAGCTTATTCCTGCTGAAGCTAGAATTGCAGATAATAAGATACTTGTAGTGCTTGCATGGAGCACTACATTTAAAATACACACTTATTGTTCTAGGATGGATTGAGTTGAGATGTTCGCAATAACCTTTTGTATCTTAATTTACTCTGTGATAGAGTAAAGCTATCTTAATCAGGTCATGTCTTTAATATAAAAATATAAATCTAACCAAATATAGAATTACCTGGAAAACAAGATTTCACTTTTAAAAATATAGTGATTGAGAGAAAGGGTGATGATTACTGTGGCAGAAATATATGCTACAGAAATGGGAAAAACACATGAATGGGGAAAGTTTGACCATAAAATTATGAGTTTGGATTTAAGTCCTCTTTATAGATTTAACATTTTATTTGATCTTCTGGAAAATGGTACTACCAAGGCTACTTTCCCATTCTTCCGTAATGGAAGAGTTTTAATTGTCATTTAGCTCTGTAGGACTTTGATCTATGTTAGGTTGAAGAGACATTACTAAAATGATACTTGTTTTCAGTTATCTCCCTGACTTTCAAAAGAGAATATGTAGTCTATGTGGGTATAGCTTCCAAAGAGTTATCTCCAAAACAAGATTAAGCATGACATGTCTAGACATACTTATCTCCAATCTATATGACAACTGCACCTCCCAGGGTTTAGCAAGCTGCCACATATGCTCATGTGGCATCCCTGTTCCTGAGGGTACCTTTCAACAAGTCTGTCAGAGCACACTCTTGCAGCCCAGCTCAAGATGCAGCACAAATGCTTTCCATGTGGAAAGGGACTCTATGTACATACGGAACATACTTAACTGGATACCTACAATAAAGTTGCGCATTTATATAATGTCTACAGCTGACTTTTTGCAGTGATCATGCCATCAAGATAATTAAAGGAAAGAGAAGAGTTTCAGGTTTGAATGAAATACTTTTGTTCTGTAGTGTGAATGGTTATAAAATTGTGGAAAATGGAGCTTTGGTCACTTTTTGAAACTCTTCTTCCAAAGACATTTTTAGTAAGAGGTTGGTGAGACTTCGTCGTCTTGCTTGCCTATTGTCTTCCTTTTTTGTTTTATCTAATCTTTCAGAATCAGGGAAAATAAGGTACAATGCTTTCTTAGTGTAAAATTGCAAAATTGTAAAAAAATCATATGTAACTTCATTGATCTTGTAGTAAAAGTATGTGTATTAAAGATTGGAGGAGATATGAGACTTTTTATCTCCAGTATTAGTGAAAGAGAAATGAATGCAAGATATTACAGAGAAATGTTTTAAACATACCAATGAGATGTTAAAAACACAAATACAAGCACTGAGGCAGTCATTACCTAATTCTAAACTGTATTTTAAGATGGAGACAGAAGACAGGACACCAAGGTAACAGGCTCATTTCTTTCAAAGGCATAACCAAGATATTATGGTCAGATTCACATACAACACATATCTTAGAAGTCTGCAGTTGCTTGTGATGTTCCTAATAGCTTTAGAATATATAGCCTAGATTTCACTTACTTAGTAATTTTACTGGGCTGACAAAGAAGAATCATTTTCATTATATAAAGATGTTGCAATTTATTTTAAATGTACATATACTCCTTAATCTAAATCAGTCGGATTTCTCTGCAAAAAAAGCAAAACTTCTAGCTGTTAGCTTCAGCAGACTTGGGATCTACTCTAAGCATTGCCACTAGCTTGCTAAGTGCCTTTAGGGAAAACAGTTATTGCAGTTATTTTCTTTATGTATCAAGTGCTTTATGAGCTACTGCTGAAAAGTTTTACAGAAGACAAGTAACACTGTATTAATACACACTTGGATCCAATCAGACTGTCAGAGTGTTGAAGATATTTTCTAAGCCAAATTATTTTCTACACTAACAAGTTATTCTAATACTAGCAATGCAAAAGAATTGGTCAAGATGAGACTATGCAGGCAAAACACACTACTACAATGTCACTATGCACTACAAAATATGTCCCTTCATTACTATTAAAAATAGGAAGGCTGCAAAGATCATTCAATATTTTATTTTATTTGCAAGCTTTGTACTTTGAAAATATGCAAAAATCTAGCCAACCTAGTACATGGGCTGGCTGAACACTGTCTGCTGATTGTAATATATGGCTTTGTAAAATAATAATTATGCATTAAAATGAGTCATTACCAAAATCTACAATGGTGAAGAATTAGATTACTTAAAGAAAACATCCAGGAGGTTGTTTCTTGCGTTATTGGTTTGCAAGCAATTGAATGTATGTATAGAAGAATATAATGCTAAATATAACATAATGTAAAGACAGAAAACTCTACACAATAAACTTGAATTATATATAAAATATATGTAGTAAATCTAAGTCAAGTTTAGCAA
The DNA here is from genome assembly GCA_032353885.1 of Nothura maculosa. Classification (NCBI taxonomy): domain Eukaryota; kingdom Metazoa; phylum Chordata; class Aves; order Tinamiformes; family Tinamidae; genus Nothura; species Nothura maculosa. The sequence goes on from JAUBOD010000375.1 coordinate 4,347,470, forward strand.
TCAACTGAAGTTCACAGCAAGAGTGATAAAGAAAGAATAATAGTATTTTTTTTTAAGTGTTTTCTAGAGATGGACAATATTAGTCTTCATTGATGCTTCCCATTATGTTTCTCTGATATATATTATTTTCCTGAAATTTTCATTTCCTCTAATCATTAAAAAATATGTTTGTATTCTGCAAAACAATGTGTATCTGCCAGTTTCTACCTGAGTCAATGAGGAATTAACTCTATCTTCCCCTTCTATCATATTTAGTCATGTACTGTACAGTAATACCTTATTATGATGATCCTGGTATACGTGCATAAAATCATATTAGGGAGACTCATTTCATGGACAGTCTTCCGGCAAAAATTTGAACCCTTAAAATATCTGTATAAATTTTTGTAAGTCTAAATACTGTGAAATTACACATTTCTTGTGTGAAACTGAATGCGTAGAGAAATAGTCCTCTGAAGAGTGCATGAAAAAAAAAAGGTATTGCATGCTCTGAGCCAATGACCAGCATATCTGATATATGTGTAAATGTGACTTCAAAAAAAAAACACTCTAGACCTGAACATTTCGTGAATTATTCTATGTAACTGCATAAGTGTACACTTGAAAATAGCATACTATTTCTGCAAAATTCAATGCTGATACTATTTATGCTTAGGAAGGATAACACTGAAATGTTATTGAACACAAAGACTGTAATGACCACTAATGCTACTATGGTACTTGCTAGAGATTTATACTAGGAAATTCAACAGCTGTTGTTGTATACTACAGATGTGTGGAGAAGCTGATAATGAAAGATGAGTGGATTTAAAGACAACATGCTATCACTGGATTTTGATAGTAAATTGAACTGCATTGTCTGGTAAACATATAATTTCCCTTCTTTTACCACACATTATTTCTGTCCCTTGAATTTTCATTACATTTTGAAATTTTAGTATGTAGTATGTATCTTAACTTCTTCTTAGTTCAAAGCATTCAGAGCTTCAAGGCATTAATGAAGAATGTCTTCTAGTGCTACTGATAATACATGTATTTATGTTGTGCTGTACTAGCACAAGATTTCACACAAAGATTCACCATTTGGTGAAAAAACTTGGTGAGTCACCAAGTTTCAGCTTACAAGGGCATGATTGAGTCTGGAGCATTGAGTAAAATCACACCTTTTACAGTATCTCAATGTTTGTTCTCTATCATCATCCAGTAGTGTCTATTCACCTTTTTTTCTCCTACCACTTTCTATTTCTGGTAGCAGTCCATTTTTTTTTTTTTTTAATACATATTTATTTAAATCCGGATTTCTAAACTGTGATGCAGTAATAGAGGTTTAATGAGGAACTTCATTATATGTGCTAGACAGAACTCTCTCACTGATTTTGCCAGGAAAAGAAAAAAAAAGAAAAAAAAAGAGAAAAAGAGGAATCTTCCTCTCATTACTTATGTCTTTCATGTAAAAAAAAACATGAATCTCACAAACTTGTCAGTCAGTTAGGAAAGGCAGTCAGTTAGACATGGTTTTACTACCTCTTACCTGTTATTTTTAGAGATCATAAATCAGCTTTTCACATGAGTGCTGGAATAGCAAAGAAAGACAGAAGAAATTTTTCATAATTGAAACTTCTCTGAGAAGGACATCTACAGAAATACTAACACTTACAAGTGATGGAAATGGAGTCCTAAAAGCCAACTAGTATTAAGGCAGGAGAGTGTAAAACATCTATATTGATTTTCTGAACAAACCTTGTAAATTTGGCATGATTTTATCTTTTAAACAAAAATTCCTTATTTGAAAACCTGCAGAAAATCTGGATTTTCAAGTAGATTATGATATCTCATGACTGTATTGGACCTATTTGCTACTGCTTATACATGAGAGTAGATTTTAACCAATCTGGGACTTTCATCAGTCTCTGAGGAATCAATATCCAAGCAAGTGGAAGACTAGATTTTGCATGGCTGATGCAAAAAAAAAAACCACTTTATTTTTGAAAATTTTGATTCTTGTTTAAAATACAGCACACTTTCATCCAAAGTGCCATGGTTTTGCACACAGTAATCTGCTGCTCCCTGCCAGACATAATGCAGTTTAGAAAAGACAGCACTCATGTAAAGCCCCTTGGGAGATTTACATAGATAAACTCTTTCTTAAATTTCATCCTGAAGACCTTTCCAGGGTGCTAACAAGCTAACTCCATGAGAAAAAGGAAAGACAAAAAAAGGAAAACTATAAATATTTGTATGTCTCTAATGAATAAGTATAATTCCTGATAATGGTATATTATCAGTGAGGGATAATTGCTTTGCCTAGGAGGGATTGCAAAAGCAATGTGAATAGAGTTCAAAGTTGAGACAAGTAAGTTAAAACTGTAATTAAATTAAACTAAAGTCTTAGGAATTCCTTAGGTTATAGAGATAGAACAATCTGGTAACCTTTTTGTCATCTGCAGGATTAAGGATATATTCAGGCAGTATAAGAGGTATAAACACTCTCTGTATTTCATTGCCCAACATTGTCAAGAAACATGCTTTTGGAAATGGGATTTCCAAGGTAAGGAAAATAAGTAAGCTTCATAAAATATGTGAGGACATTCTAAACCCAAATATTAAAATCTGAATGTTAATTTATAATTGTTTTCCTCTTAGTATCATTTTCATCATATTTTTCATGGCTTACCCATCATAGTGCCTTTTGAGAGCTTAGCTCATTGTTTTCTATCTCTTAATAACATAAATATCACTTTTACTTCAGAAGATTTTTTTTCTCAGAGCTCTCAGCTTTAGACCTTTTTTTGATTTTCAACGCTTAACATTAGACTCCTAAACTCATGGTTCTGTCTTAAATACAAATTGTCTGATCTGAAGGCTTTCTGAGCACCTACAAATCTTAGTGGCTTGGATAGGATTTGTGTAGGTCATTTTAGATGCCTATTGATGAATTTGAGCACCTAAATAAAGAAAAGGTTGTCAAGTTATCTTAAAGATTGTACTAATCACCATGTTGTTACACTAATGCTAGGAACTAAAAAAAAAGATACACTCATCCTTGAGAAATGACTCTATGGGTACTAAAATAGTAGCTGTTGTGCAGCAATCATTCTAGTCAGTCAACAGTATTTAAATATAGTACTGTAATTTGAGATTCTGACTCAGTAAGTAATCTGTCAAAAGGCAAATCCCAGCAAAGAATGTATTTTAGCTCAGTCTTTAGGGAAAATGTGACAGTGAGCATGTGGAAATGCAAAGCTTCCTGCCTATAGATCCAGCATCACGTTCCCTACATGAATAGTATGATTCATGACTGTGAACCCCTTTAAAAGACATTGTTAACATTAAGCACTCACATTTTGAAGGAAGCTTTGAGGTTTAAATGCTTTATAGGCCTTAGCTGCTCCTCTAAACATGTCGACTATCTCCATTTCATGTCAGCATTCATCTTAAAAGGCCTCTCCTATGCAATAGCAAAAGCAGTATGTTTGACAGATGGAAGACAGAATCTCTGGCAAAAACAGGACATATTTCTTAATCTGTAAGGGTTGCTCCTTAAGCCCTTGCGTTGTAGACATCTTCACTAATTTAACAGCTGGAAGTCATCCTTGGCCTAAGATGAAATTTTACCCAGAGCTCAGCAGAACTCAGGGCACATTTTGCATATGCCTAAACATAGAAATCAGTGTTTCCCTAAGGAATACAATATATGAAATTACTTTCTTAGTAGGAAATAATATACATTTCATTTATAAGTAAGATAGCAGAAGAGAATTCCATTAGATATTTTGAAGAAAGAAATACTTGATATGCACATAAAACTCAAGAAGTATTTGTCTGTGCAAATTATCTTGTGTGGGACTAGTAAGAGTTATTAAATAGTTGGGAGGAAGATAGGTGCCATTTCCTATATGTTCTGAAGGAAAAATAATAGAACATAAAAAAGAACTTTTCAGTCCTGCTTACACAAGTTGCCAAGTTTATAAGAATCAAAAAGTCTAATTTATCTTCTATGACTCTTCAACCTTTACATTGGGAAAGTTTTTCAGCATATAAATAGTCATGAAACTGCATTTAAAAAATAGTTTGCTGAAGTTACTTTTAGGAATGTAGGAGTAGCCATATGGACTTTTAAAGTAAGGTAAGAATGCAATTAAAATTAAACATTAAAAAAGAACTTTGAAGTTTTCATATTTTTGCATCAGACCTAATAGAATGACCACAAATACAATTTTAAATCCACTATGTGTATTAATATATCAGAAGAACTCTTAGCACCTGTGAAAACTTTTATTAATTCAAGACCACTAAGTTACAGTAGCAACACATTCTATACATGCTTGGCAACCTAAAATAAATATATTTAAATATATTTATGCTAAATAGTAGCACAATATATTAAGTCATACAAGAGACCAGGATTTATTTATCCTTCATGTTTTTGTAGTAGACTCCCAATAAGTCAGCAGGTTTGCATTTTAAGAATACCAGATGAGATCATCAGTCTACAAACTGCATACGATCCATGGCACAATGATATGAGGCACAGCGACTTCTCTACTATGGTCTCTCCCACTAGTTACTGCAAGTGAGTAAAGGCCATCAAGTTCATATGTATCTTTTTGTGTGAGCTTATGAAGTTTTGAGTTTTCCCAAACCACTGCTGCCCTCACATTAGCAAGGTCTGACTCCAGAAAGTAGTCATCCAGGCATTCCAACATAGGAAAGAGACGCAAGGCAGTATAGACAAAGGACTGGGAAGAGACATAGCTGGTGGAGGGGAGGCATACAAAGATGAAACGATGTGTCTGAGATTTGTCAGATTATACAAATCAGAAAAACAAGTTCTTTAGTTCTGCTTCTGTGCCATAAGCATAGAATTACTCACTTCTCCTAGTTTTTCCCCTCAAATATTTTCCTCCAGCAGATAATGTTTTTTTTTCTTAGAAAACATGCAATGAATTCTACATTTTAACTGCTACAAGCTATTCCTTGCCTAAAGGATTAGACAAGTTCTTGACATTCTGTATGCCTTTGATTTATAGGAAATCTTTTTTTCACTTGTCATCAAACATCAATATAGTTATCAACATTATCAGGTATCTAATATTCATTCACTTAATTTTCCTGAAAATTCTTGCTATGGATACTATTGTTTCTGCCACAGAAAGAATCTACCATCTATGATGGTATTCTCTCTGACATATGGGTTCGATAGATATTGGCATTAAGGCAATGAAATTAATAGAGATATTTTCATGATACAATTGGAGTTTCTGTGGAAGTGTCAGCCTCACTTTTGATTTCAGTGGTGGCAGAAGCCATGCCTTGAAGGATAAAAGAGATTGTTCTCAGACTCAGTGTTAGCATTAATCCCACCTCCCTCCAGCAGAACAACCTGCATTGCTGTATAATCAGTTTATAAAGACACAGCAGCCTGTTTAATCACACCAAGTGTCAATGCTGGCATTTGACTTGATCATGTAGATCCCCAAAAGATTAGAGCTTGTTTTGTTCCCTGGCAAAATTTCAGTGCAGAGACAGCTCTATAAATATTCCCCCAAAGCTAGACTGTCTAAACAAATTGCTCTGTGCTTTCAGGTGCTGCAGAGTGATGCCATGATACTTAAAACAAGATGCCAAAAGCAGGAAACATAAAGGAGGGAAGAAAAGGGAACAATTCAGGAAAAAAATCATGACTGCAGTCATGATAAAAGCAAGACATTTGGGGTAACCTGAGGGAGGTGGAAAGATTATCTTTTAAAGAGGAAGGTAGTAAGACAGATTATTGCCCTCATCATATGATAAGCCAAACTACTCATACTGTGGGCCAAATCTAAAGCTCTTACACATCTTTTTGTTTTTTATAAAAGCCAGTCTCAAGGAAATTCAGTGACATCTTCAGCAGGTGAAGGGCATGGCATCACATTTTTTCCCTATGCAAAATAATATGGTATTACAAAGACAGAAAAAATATTTCAACAATAGTTCAAATATTTTAATTTCAATCTTTCAATGAGGAAGGCCAAGGCCTGTCTGGAATTAAAGTCAAGAAATGTCAGAGATAATAGGAAGGGCTTCTGTAAATACTTAAACAGCAAGAAGCCTAAGGAAAATATTAGTCCAGTGCTGAATGGGGAGCGTGCCTTGATAACAGAGGATGCAGAAAAGGCAGAGATACTAAATGTTTTCTTTGCCTCTGTCTTTATGCTAAATCTATCCCCCAAGAACTACGGAGCCTAGGCAAAATAAAGATAACTGTGAGAGAGAAAGACTTTCTATTGGTTAAGGAGGATTGGGTTGGAGATTATTTAGGCAAACTGGTCACCCATAAATCTATGGGTGCAGATGAGATCTACTCAAGAGTGCTCAGGGAACTGGCAGAGGTTATTGCTCTACTGCTCTCCATCATCTTCGAGAGGTCCTGGAGAGCAGGGGGAGGTGCTGGAGGACTGGAAGAAATCAACAGCACTGCAACCTTCAAAAAGGGCAAGAGGGAGGAGCCGTGAAACTCCAGGCAGGTCAGCTCCACCTCCGTCTCTGGAAAGGTGATGGAGCAGCTCATCCTAGAGAGGATGCAGAGCTTATAGAGCGGGTCCAGCACAGGGCAGTGAAGATGATTAAGGGAGAGGATCATCTATTGTATAAGGAAAGACTGGACCTGTTCCACCTGGAAAAGGTTGAGAGGAAATTTGATTAATATCTATAAGCACATGAAGGGGGAAAGTAGGGAGGAAGAGGCCAAGGTCTTAATGGTAGCCAGTGACAGGACAAGGGACAATGGGTGCAAGCTCAAACACAGGAAGTTCCATCTCCATATGAGGAAGAACTTCTTGCTGTGAGGGTGCCAGCACCCTGGCACAGGCTGCCCAGAGAGATTGTGGAGTGTCCTTCTCTGGAGATCTTCCAAACCCGCCTGGATGCCGCCCTGTGCTCTGTGCTCTGGGTGTCCCTGCTGAAGCAGGGATGTTGGACTGAATGATCTCTGGAGGGCCCTTCCAACCTCAACCATTTTGTGATTCTGTGATTTTCAACATGTGTACATGCACAAAAATATACCGATATCTGTCCAACTAGTATCCTTTATCTCTTCCTGTCTTTCATTAATATGTTAGCATTTTAAAATAACAACATTTAAAAATATATAAGAAGTCTATATAACCATTAAAGAAACATCTGCAAACATTTGATTGACTTGCATACAAGGAAAACAATAAATAACAAAATATTACTCATTATAAATGGGCAATATCCTTTTTTGCTGGGGTTAAACATAATATGTCCATATATTATGTGTGTGAACATCAGAGAATACTAAATTGCTTCAATAATTCTTGCCAATTTTTCATCCACTTTATCTCTTCTTTTTCTTTAGTTTGCTCCCAACTGAAGTTTCCAAAAAGAAGTTATTTCAAAACCAAGAGAATCACTGTAATAAAAGTAGAAATAGAAATAGCCAGGAATAGAGAATTTCTAAAAACCAATTGATTTCCTAAGATTAACAATTTCTACTTATGATAGTAATTTATTTTTCAGAACATCTCTGTCTCTCCTGTAGTCTAGATTTGAAAGACAGAAAAGTATAAAAAATGCATGTTTTAGGGAAACAATGAAGAATATCTGTACCATACAGTTATGAGCCTGCAAATTGATGTAAATGCAAATGCAAATACATGTAAATGCAAATTTATGAGCCTGCAAATTGATGTAAATGCAATAGGAAGGGGGAGCTTGTTTTGTGATACCCTTTCATTAGAGTTCAGGTGTCTATCTTACTATTTTCTATCTTAGCACGGGTTTTTTTTTTGGCTTATTTATAGATTTATTTTGCTTTTAATTATAAAAATGTCTCAGTTCAACATTGACCATTATTTCCATGTGAATTTTTAAAATGGGAAGAAAATAGATATATAGCTCAATGAAAGCAAACTTTTATGAAAGCAGTATACTCTTTCTAAAGCCTACTTGAAAGGACTCTTTTATTTGGATAAACACAATAAATATTAGTATGAAGATTTACAGAGAGGCCTCAAATCCTAGATTGATTTATCTTTTTCTTTCTCCTGTACATTCCTGGTCTTTCTTTATTTTGCTAGAGTATATGATATTTCTGTCTAGATGGGAGGTAGTAGCATGATTACTGCAGGGAACAAACTTCAAATAATTTAAGAATCTCTCATGAATAAATGAAAAAAAAAACCCTCTCAATTCCTTTTTATATTACTATTATTTATGGAAATTTAACAACCAGAAAGGATTAATTGGAAGCACTATTTAAAAACACAGCACGGTCACAGAGGATTGCTGCTTCGATCATTTATAAATCCTTTATGACTCTCAGAGCCTCAAGAAAGACGCACCTTTTGCTTTCTGACACAGGGAAGCCCAAAGGCTTCATGAGGTGCCTCACAAATGAGATATACCTTTTGATTTGGTTGGTATGGGCCTACTGAGAGATACACTTTTGAATTTGCTCTCATTTGAAATTAAGATGATAAATCATATCAAAGGCGAAACATTCTACATATTCATAGGCTTCTCCCTTGATAGATTTCAGGTTATTTGTTCTATGCTCCATTTAGTGAAGAGGAAAAGTGTGACTGATCTTTCAATGCATGTGAATTTGACACCAGCATGCAGTGATCTCAGAGGTGTTTATAATGAAGTGATAACCACGTGAACTGGACTCAAATGAACATTCAAGGTGCTGCTTCTTTTAGTGGTAACAAATAAAGAATGCTTTATGCAGGAGAAGCTCCAGGCAGTTCAAAGGTGCATGTGTCTAGTATTCTTGTTTTTGACCTTTACAAGTCCAAAGCAAATTTTCCCATCTTTATTTGCTGATGATGGCAGCATTTTAGCAGTGATCCATACTTCTTTTCTGCCTTTATTGTTAAGCCCCACAGACCAACCAACCAATGGAGGCACACATGTTGGTCTCTTGATTTGCCAGAGAACAACCTGATCTCCTTAGGGAATGCTCATCAGCACCTTTGTGTCCCACTCACAATTTGTCTGCCTGCAGAGTGGCAGCTAAAATGTAACCAAGTGTTTATGACATTGCAGTAACACACTTTCAGTATAGGTAGGTAAACAGAGAAGATATATTCTACCATGTCCCAGGATTGCAATTAGCTTTATTCTCACACTGTAATGAAGTGTTGTTGCATTAAGCCAGCTTTGGATAAAGTATGAAAGACAAGAGCTTTTCCTTATTTGTGGGTTTCACTTGTGGTAGTTCAAATTCAACTTTTCTTGCTACCCATCCATTAAAATTCAGGTGGTAACATCTTTAAAAAAGGATCCAGAAATAAAATCAGGCTTTTTTTTTTTTTTTTTACTTCAATACTAAGACAGAGAGTAGAGCAAGATTGTTACACAAACAATTTAGAAGCTTAGAGAGAAATGTTAAGTTATAGAAAACCATCCAGGTTAAATTTGCAAAGACCAAAGTATGTCAAACCAATTTACTTTCTTCCTTTGACAGGATAACTGGTCTAGTCAGTGAGAAATATGCTGTAAATGTGCTGTATATTGACTTAAGTAGGATTTTTATATCGTCTTAGGTGACATTATCATAAGCAAAGTATAATGCACATGAAATTACAGTAAATTAGATATACAAATGATTTAAAAACTTCAACAGAAGTTGTCAGTGATTTTCTATTAAATAAGGAAGCAGATACTCCTGCAGAGTATTTCTGCAGAGGTCTGTGCTAGATCTGTATTTTCAAGTATATATTCCTTATATTTCCTCCTATATTTCCAGTAACATACTGTTACTGTAATTCGAGTAGATGGAGCACTTAGTTACAAAATGCATAAGCGCAACCACTGTTGGGGGAGGGTCACAAATTCTTTAAAGACCGGAGAGAAATTTAGCAATGTCTTCATAAGTTGAAAAAATGAACTAAACCAGCCATGACATCTAGCAAGGAGACATGATATTTTTAAGAAGGCAAAAACGTGGTGTAAATGCCAAAATATGGCACAACTAGCTAGGAAGAAATAATACAGAAAAAAAATCCCTATTATCTAGCAGATGATAAGATGAACATAAATTACAAACACTAGAGAACTACATAAATGACAAATGCGGAGAGACTGCTTCTTTCTTCAGGACAGTATTTGTAAGACTTGGAAGATAATTATTCTGCTCTGCTTTGCACTGATGAGGCCTCAGATGACTGCATTTTAAGAAAATGTAGATGAGGGCTAATCTAGGGGGAGCATCAAAACAATAGTTTTAGGGTGCTTGATATATATAGAAAGGATGACAAAATTAAACAGGTTATAAATGACATGACAGTGCACAGCATGTACCTTCCACTATAAAAGACAGTGTGCTAAAGAAGACAGTAACTAAATGTTCTCCATGCTTCCCTTGCCCTCCACAGCAATAACATACTAGGTTAATTTGTTGAAACAAGATATTCATACTCTGTAAATGTTTCATTCGATATCTGAAAAATAACTTGGTATGTTCTAGGCAGTCTGGCATTTCTATGACTGTTGAAGCCATGGTTTCTTCCTATTTGGAAACTATGACTTTCTCTTTGCAATGCTCAATCTAATATTTTAGAATTTCTTACAAGTAAGAATTTTCTAGATATGAAGTGCATAGAATTTTGTTCCCATATAAAATGCTGTTTCTAAAATTCTTAGGGATACCAGAGCAAAAGATGAAATATCAGCAAACTATTATAACAAAGGATAAACAATGAAATCAAAAGGGCAAATTTCTGTGAGGCACAGTTTATTTACTCTTCTGTGGTTTTCAGAAAAGTGGTTGGCTTTACTCTCCCATCTGTTGCTGAGTCTTTTGGGATGATACCAGATGATGCCGGACTATGTCTTTCTCTCATCTGATATTATTTTACACAGTAGGACTACTACAGCTGGGATTGTTACATTGCAACTTGGCATATGAGTTCATAGCTTTGATTCTATCTACTCATAAGCACACATATACTAATTACCCAAAAGCACTTTGAAACCTGCAGGACTTTTGTATAATTTATGGCTATGGAGTATACTGATGAGTATTTATGGTTTGACACTATATTCTTACACCACAGAAAGAAAGAAATACTGACCAGTGTTGGGCATAGTAAGCATGCAAGCATAAACTCACACTGATATTCAGTGGAATTTTGCCATCTTATACCAATCAGCATTCCAGACTCAAGGCTGAATGGCAGATTGCTGGAAACACAGTATGCACAGAAAGGGTTGCTGCAACTTCGCTTTGGACTGTTTACCTTTTTCTTGGCAGTCCACTACTAACCACAGTTCCCAATAGTTTTCTTGTTCATGATGTTCTGAAGTTATTCTTCAGCAAAGAAGAATATCCCCAAGGCCCCAGAAAGGGTAGAAAAACAAATGTTAAGGAAAAATAAATGATTACATAGGACAACAAGAAAAGAAAAGGGATCAGTATGGATCAATATAGAAGCAGGAAAATAGATGGGAAGATTTGAGGATCTTACCAGTATGTGAGTATCTGAAGGGAGATTGTTAAGAGGATGGGGCCAGCCTCTTCTCAGTGGTGCCCAGCAATAGAATGAGAGGCTATGGGCACAAACTGAAACACAAGAAGCTCTTTCTGGGTATGAGGAAAAACTCCTTTCCTGTGAGTGTAAATGGAACAGCTTACCCAGAAAAGTTGTGGAGTCTCCTTCCTCAGATATATTCAAAAGCTGTCTGGACACAATCCTGCTTCCACTACATGAGTGGAGGATTTCCGAAGGTCCCTTTCAACCTCAACCATTCTGTGATTCTGTGACTGAGCAGATCATTCCCAGTAACACCCTGCTTTTCTCAAAGATGGCCAATGAGCACCTACTGTATAGGCAGGATAAGAGAGATAAGAGACAGGAAACAGCCCTTGTGATCGCTGTGATTTTTCACATCAAGCTGCCACCTCCTGGTTTTGCCAGTAAGACCAGGACTGTATTGATTTATGAAAAGATCCTGCAACTTGTTAGGGAAAAAAAAGGCCAGGAAGAAATAACATTTGTGTGAGAGAAACTCCTTGTGTGGAAGAGGGACAAGCATTGGTGATATAGTTTAGGGGTAAAAGGAATAGAAGAGGTACTCCTCTCTGTCTCACCAATTTAAAGTTCTTAAAGTAGATGATATAAGGTGGGGTCGTGGGAAAATCAGGCAGAGCAAGTGCAGTCCCTCATGGTTATGGGATTGTGCCCATACCGAGTTAGTGCTAAAAGCAGCCACGCCCAGCCACTTGAGAGAAGTTTTTCCTCTATTTGTGGCTTCCTCAGTGATTATGAAATGTTCCTGGTATTGAAAAGCACAACATCAAGATTATCACTTCACAGAATTCCTCACTGTTGCAGAAATAGGTTAAGATACAGAAAGATTTTGTGCATTTTCTAGAAGGAAAAGCAGTTTTATACAGATTAGATTTTTATGTGAGAGCTGAATCATGTCTTGATGCTGATTAGTGAAGCTACTACAAAAACATGAAGTTTTTAAAGTTAGCTACTTTCTTTCTAAGACCTAAAACATATCATTCTATCTAGTGGGATAAAACCAAGATGCTGCTAGAGGAAGATGTGATAAAAAGATCCAGTTTGTTGTCAAAGGCTTTTGTCCAAATAAGGACATGATTATGTGAATGGAAAATAGATTTCATCCATGTATACGCTAAAAATAGCTTTTTATCTGAGTAAAGATTTCATAGTATGTCTGGATAATGCAGTAGAGGTACGGGAATATAAACTTTCTCATTTAAATCCTGGGTTCCACATTTTGATACTTGGATTTCAGTAGCTGTTAACTGCAATTGTAGCATAATTATTCTCCAGAGGACATCTGATTTCTCTTCAGTATTTCCATTGTAAAATATTTGCTACTCTTTTATCGAAAATAGCATGTAAAAAAATCCTCCCTAAGATAGCTTGCTGTTCCTAGAAGTTACCAATACTCCCTCCTCCATATGCTCCTAAGACTTTAAATACAATATCAACTGCATTTCATGTTTTAAAAGACACTTTTACAGAGAATATTGTGCTAATATTAGTCAGGAGAGCGCTCCAACTCGCCTCTGATTTTGATCTTGGCCCACTCAGCCTGACTGCCTCTATTCTACACACAATCCTAATGAATTAGGGATCCATTTTGGACAAAAGATTATATGTGTTGGGTTTTTGATGTGAAGTATAGGCACAATACTAATGCTACACATTACAGCACAGCTCCTAGGAGTAACTCCATATTCCTGAATCTGAAAGTGTATCCCGACCATATCCTTGTTCTCTGCTAGGACAAGACAAAGATTTGCAGCCCTTTCCCTTCTAGAAATCCTGCTTTATGCCGAAAGAAAACCAGGTAATATGCTCAGGATAAGAGCCATTAAATGTCCCAGGCAGGTACTGGTCTGGGTTATTTGAGAACCAGAGTGCTAAGTGTTAGGAACTTTGCTGCGTGCAACAAAAGATAAGCATACATGCGGGTTAGGTAAATAATTTTATTTTTCTTTTTAAACTGTTAATGTTGGCACATAAAGCTTAGTAACCTTTGACTTGTTAACTGAATTTTGTATGTGAGAATACCTAAAATAATATGACTTTTTGAATGACATATTGCAAGCAGGAATAACATAAGAGAATCTTGAAATAATAGAAAACATTGAACACTCATTCTGTATATAGAGATTAGTTATAAATTTGACTAAAAGGAAAAGTCTTCTGACTTTCAAAAGAAGTCAGAATTTTCTCTTAGTACAAAGACTCTAAAGATTTAGTTGCCCCATCAAAAGTCACTGATTGACTCTTAGAAGACAAGAAGAAAAAAGAAACTGTGTGTGTGGAGGAATTACTGCCAATACATAGTGGCTCACTGTAGCCCCTTCAAGAAAAAGTTTTATTCTAACTGAAGAAGGTGTCTTATTTGTGGATGTTCCAGTATACTTGCAGAATTGTCCTTTGTTTATCCCATGAAGAAGAAATTGAATGAAGGAGAAATTTGCACCATTGCTCTCACAGTTTTCTTTTGTAATGAGAGAATTTAAACTGTGCAAGAAGGATGAGAAGGGCACTCTGATTCTTGCTGGAAAGATAGCAGTGATAGTGAGCGTCGATTTTGCATTCGTTTCACTGTCTGTTCCACAGATACAGTTTTTCTCGGGCCTATCTGTAGAACAAAGGCTCTGTAACAAGAACCTTTCAGATTTACTTGAGACTCTGAAGTCCTGAAGGGGAAGGGCAAAAAGGACCAATGAAGGGACCAACAGTATTGAGGAAAGCTAGATGCAGAGCTGCAGCAGCAGACAACAGCAGCTGGCAACAGATTATTTGCAGTTCTCCTCAAGTCATTAATCTGCCTTTTAACTGAGACACAGTACTTTTTTTTCTCATTTTTTTTTTCCACTCAAGAAGGGGAAGGAGCATGCCTCTGCTTTCTTCTGAGCAATGTAGACTGATGAGAGCTATAGTACTGAAATCAGGGAAGCATAGGAGGGACTACAGAACCTTTGGGCACAATATGACAGAGCATAAGATCAGCACGCAGGACATGAGAGGAACTGATACAGGCACTGCAGAGCCATGATGTATCACAAATTCTAAGCAGGTATTTGCAGCATTTCCTTCACTGTCAGATTCTTTTTGTTCTCTTTCCCTTATCCATTTATTCTATTTCCTCAATTATATGATTTTTTCTTTGCCTTACAACTGTTGATATCAGTTTTGGCCAAACTGTTTATACTTTTGCCTTCCTTACTCCCTTTTTTAGAGACTCTTTTTTTTTCTATATATCATTTCAAAATGTCAGCCTCTGATTAGCATCCTACTTGGACAAGCTTCTGTTTGCTGCCATTCAAAATGTCAGATCCGGTCAGAGGTTTTCAACAGGGCAAGGAGCAAGTATCTCACTGAAACAATATCATCATTTCTGAAAAAAATCTCTCTCAAATGATCACAGCTGGGTATTAACATTCTCTACACCCTTAGCAGCAGACTGCTCTTTTCCTATAAAATCTGATGCTATCCTATAGGGTAACATTTTATTTTATCCTAAAATGTCCATTAGGAGTATTTAAAGCACCTTCCTAAAAGTGTTAGTCAGACCTCAGAAATCTCCAGTTGGAAGATCTGAATGTTAGAATTTCTTTTTAAGCCATGTAAAACAGAACAGATAGCTACTTTCTTCTAAAAAATAAGCAATATGTATTCAACTGATTGTGTACACAAAAAATAGACCAAAAATCAGTTGTAAGCTCCCAAGATATTTATATTCAGAATGAAGTAAGCACTGAACACAGTACAACGTATCAGCTGTGGACACTATGAAAGAAGACAAGTAAAGAGGAAATGGAATTTCCTTTCTCTTAACCTTTCCTTTTATCTTAATATGCTTAATCCTTACATTTTTACTTCATTCTTAAAAGTTCTGGAGCAAGAAACTCGTAATTTAATTAAGTCATGAGTGCAATGCAGAGCAATGGCAACATGAGAACTCTTTTCCCTCCACTCTCGTAGCATTCATTCACTGCTGTGGGTAATAGAGGCATTGCAGACTTGAAAATGGATTTGCTGCACTCAAACCTGATACAATTGCTTTGCACATTGGACTGTTACAGTGAATAGCTCTACAAAAATGCCATGTCATTGTATGTCATTTTATAGAGGGAAAAGGAATATGAGACCTTTCCTGTTAATTTGTCATTTAGTGTTAAGGTATATGGTGATCATGACAAATGTAATCATATTGCATTGTCCTCTATAGAACACATTTGTTCAAATCTGAAATATGTGTCAGAATGGCAGATACAAGAAAAACTACTAAAAATGTAATTTATGCCACACTTGCAATGCTGAAGATGATGCTTATCAATATCACTAATGTTCCTGGTGAATTCCTGCTGAGAGAACACGGATCAAAAGATGAAGCGAACCTTGGGGTAGGAATGTTAAAATGTCATTAGGAATAGTTATTTTCATCCTGTTTTCCTTACCTCAGTCACTGTCAGTAGAAGACCTGGCCTATTTTATTTTCTGCTGAAGTCTTTGTAATGAAAATGAAGTATCAGGATATTCGTTTCCATCAGAAGAGAGAGAGGCAGGCACAGGCAGTCATTGAGCACCTTAGATCATTTGCAGCACCTTTGATGGAACATTGTTCATTTATTAGTGGCAATGGCAGAAACACAAGCTGCAAAATAATAGTGAGAAATTTTTAGGAAATGTGTATGTTAAAAATGGTCATGGCTGAAATTTTATGTCAATGGCATGTGTGAAATTTTACGAGCACCAAACTGATACAGAAATAGCAATTCCTTGATTTGCAGTAACACTTTAGTTCCAAAGGCAAATAAATACTTTTAAACACCTGACTCACAGCCTTATGGCATATGAAGGAATAATTACTTTTCAATTATGCAGGCTGCCACCCCTGACAATGCAGGAGGTGCTCACTTCTGACAGCACAGATCATCAGACCTTCCAGGCTGAATCACACAGTGCAAAGGGCTTGCAAAGGGCTTATGTTAATGGAGTTGCTCTTTGCTGTAAATGCCAGGACCATTTTGCTATCTTCTTTCTCTAATGAGGACACTAATAAGTTTTGGGCCCAAGACATGG